>JAWQEG010000521.1:27500-117500 GCA_033782935.1 Petrolisthes cinctipes | reverse complement strand
TGTGTGTGTGTGTGTGTGTGTGTGTGTGTGTAGCGGTTCAAAAGAACTACTGATCTTTAAACAATATTATCATTACTTATGGTACATTCCTTCGTGTTGACCCTTCCTACCCACCTCTTTTCACTTACCCATTCTCCCTTATTCACCTTTTCCTCCCCTTCTTTCGTTCCCTCTCCCTAGTCATTCCTTCATTTCTTTCTATTTTTAATCTTAAACTACCCCATTCTCCCTATTTTACCTCCTTCCTTACCTAATCCTCCCCTTCTTCTTTCCCTCCCCCTACACAAAATATTGGGTAAGTCTAGGTCGGAGATCACTTTCATCACTCGAGTTGAAATTCCCAAAATACAGAAATTGCCCAGGGAAATATAATTATGTGCTATATGAATGACATACCTATATTACAGTATCTCAATAGACTCGTGTGTGTATGTATGTATGTATGTAATCCAACGAAAGGAACTTGAGTGTGAATTGATTTATGTCTTGCTCAGCACTCTGATATATATAATGACCCAATAATAATTTTAATGATCATGACTTAGCACTTATGATGATTGTGATGAATGAAAAATATACCATAGTGATTGTGGCTCTCGAGGTGAGTGTGATTTATTTACCTCTTACAGCAGGTACTTATCCTGTAGTGATCCTATTATCTTGACCTGGTAAATCTGGAGCAACTAATTCCTCCATACTAGTCCAGGCAACAGGACACCCTTATTATTGGTTCTGTTTTCTGGCGTGCTTTGGAGGAATCGGGTGTTTATTATGTACAAAAAGTGTATTACCCCCTTAAGAGAGGAATCTGTTGTTGGTAAAGTGATGGGCTTGTGATTCATCCAAATTATGCCACGAAACAGATCCGCTATTAGTAATAATGGGGACGTCTGTTTCCTGGCATAGTTTGGAGGAATCAGTAGCCCTCCAATTTACCAACAAGAACTTCCTCCCTCAAGGCATATTCTGTCTTCTCACACACTTCAGGTTTTAAAGTTACGAACGAAAAATGGCTGAAATAAATTGTCAATTGAAATGTTCAGTACAGTACGTGACTGACTCTCTATATTAACTATACACTAAATATCATGAAACATTTTGATCTACTGTACAATACTGAGGAACCACTACTGTATACGATACGTGTTTATCACAGAGCTGCCAACACTCATTACACTCAACACAACAACACAACAATTTCTCCTGCTGTAGCAACGGTCCCTTTAATATTAACTTTATCTTATTCTATATTAGTTAATATTTTTCTTTGGGAGGGAGGGGGGTAATGATTGACTTTTCCGTAAACCTATGCTCAAGGTCGGAATATAAAAATATGCATAGAAAATTAAGAAAGCGAATGGAATGAGAGAGAGAGAGAGAGAGAGAGAGAGAGAGAGAGAGAGAGAGAGAGAGAGAGAGAGAGAGAGAGAGAGAGTAACGGGATTGAATCAGAATGTGAACTTGGGTGTGTGACATATTGCCAGACAATCCATTTCAAATCTAGGAACACCATTGTTTTAAAGACGTTCCAACTTATAAGAAAAAAAAAAATATATATATATATTTATAAATAAATAAAAACAATATCATGACTTCGCCAAGACGTAAATCTGTCACTGTACCTCAAAACAGGAATCCCAGCCACTACTTAAGGGGATAGTAAATAAAAGCACTTTAGGTACATTACAGAACATTGATTCCTCCATAGTATACGCCTGAGAACAGAACTACATGTAGATTAGTAAAAAAAAATGGTGGCCTGTTGCTTGGAATAGTTTGGATAGTTGCTCCAGACTTACCAACACTGTTACAACCCTTTAAATTAACCACCGAACAACCTCCCTCACACATAAAATCTTAGCAGGTCAACTAGTTTCTACATTGTGTTCTCACTGTACCAAATCCAACCAAAGTAAACATGACAGTCCAAATGGTTGAATCGTCACTCGTGCACTGGTTCAAAAAAAAAAAAAAAAATCCCTCCACGATGACTGCTATGGGTTTTATTTTGCCCTTCCAATGAACAGGACCATAACATTACCTTCCCACAGATTCCCCCCGGTACATTTATAGGTTAGTCAAGCTGTAGGAAAGTACTTAGGTGTGTGTTATTTATTTTTGCTTCAAGTTATATTATACGAAAAGAACTACATACACGCCACACACACGTAACGCGCCACACACACATAAACACACATACACATACATACAGAGAGAGAGAGAGAGAGAGAGAGAGAAGGGGATGGAGGAAGCTTGGTGGATGCCCGCAGGAAAGCCAGGCAGACAGGAGAGAGGAGAAAGTAAGTGAGGTCATAAATGTGGACAAGGTGACTCTCTCTCTCTCTCTCTCTCTCTCTCTCTGTTCCTCATACTATACTTAATTTATTTTTACGTAGCGATATTTTACTAACTCCCTCATTAAATATCATGGCTTCGTCGGTCGGTAAATTTAAAGCAAACCAAGAAATATTACATCAAAATTGTACACAACAATGGACTTATGGGGATAGAAAGTAAGTACACTGTTGGTAAATCCTGAGCAACTGCAGGATTCCTCTAAAATATTCCAAGCAACAGACCACCATTATTTATGTTCATATGGTCCTGTTTCCTGGCATACTTTGGAGGAATCAATGTTCTCTAATATACCGATAGACCCGTGTATTACCCCCTAAAACTTCAACTTATAAACACTGGAATGTACAGTATACGCCAGACGTGTATTTACGGCCATATTATTAATTAAGGACCCTGTGATCGTGTAAGAAAATTGGAGGCTTCTGATTCCATCAGACCATGCCACGAAATAAGCTCTTTCCATAAAGATGGTGTTTCGTGGCAATATTTGAAGGACTCATTTATCTACAATTTTCTAACTATATCACAGGGTTCCTTAAGAAAGGTATCTGTGCATTTTCATCAATAACAAATAAAAATGGATTACAAAGAATTATTCAGAGTGAAAATTCCACCCAAACAGCATTAGAGGGACGAGCAAAATATTCTTATTGTCTGAAACCCTGCATATATATTTTCCTCTTCCCATAAGCACCTCGTATAAGGACCAATAAATACCGTAATGCCTTGTTTTCCACTTGTTATGAGTGTGTAATGCATTGTTTATAATGATTGTGTGTACAGTAAACCCTCTTAGTTCAGTTCAGTTCACAGCCATAAACCCAATGGTGGATAATAAATAAGTGTTTACTGTACACGGATGCATTGAAAACACGGTATAACACATACTCTATAACAACAAGGTATAACACATACTCTATAACAACATTGGAAAACAACCATAGTAGGGATTTACTGTATGTATGTATGTATGTATGCTGGTGTTTGAAATCCTCTGTATTCCTATTGAGTAAAGATGGAGGAAGGGAGAGGTAGTGTGTGGGTTGAGGTATGCGACATTGAGAGGGAGGGAAGTAAGGAGAGGGCGAAGGACAAACGGAGAGGGGGTGGAAGGAGTAGGGTAGTAGTAGTAGAGGAGGGACAAGGGAACGGAGGGAGGGCGGAGAGAAATGAGGACGGAGGGGGGAGGGGAGGGGGAGAGAAAAAATGGGAACAGAGGGAGAGTAGTGGAGTGGGGGAGGAGACACGGAGATAGGGAGGAGGAGTGGGGAGGAGGAGTGGGGAGAAGGACTCTGATTGGGACGTAGGGAAGACTGGAAAGGTGAAAGAAGACAAAAAGGAAATGAAGAGGAAAGAAGGAAGGAAAGACAATGGATGGTATGAAGAGGAAAGACCTTTTTCTGCTACATAATAATGACTAACCAGGAAGGTCGCACTTGCTGTATGATATCTGGTGGTATCATTATCCCATACAAATACTTCATTGGGAGGACGTATCTTTGACAATCGAGAACTTGGCAAGATTGTGTGTAAAAAAAAATAAGTTACGGTAAGTCGCTTGTGCAACCTAGCGGGTTTTCTCTTGTCATAAATGCACTGATCCAATCGTTTTAGGAATAAATCATTGGTAATGTACAGTACATACCAAGTATCTATTGAAACTACACCAGATGGATATCCCTATACAATTAAATCGTCTTTCTACATGGACAACTGTACATATGACTGTATTACATTAAGCTATCCGACCATTGGATACGAATCCAGCATTGTAATCACACGACCAGTGCATGGGGAGGAATGAAAGGACACTTGGAGAGAGAGAGAGAGAGAGAGAGAGAGAGAGAGAGAGAGAGAGAGAGAGAGAGAGAGACAGGGCAGCATTGGGATGGAGGGAGGGAAGATGTAAGATGCAAGGGTGGAGTGGGGAGGAATGAAAGGACACTATGAAGGAAGGAAGGAAGGAAGGAAGGAAGGAAGGAAGGAAGGAAGGAAGGAGGGAGGGAGGGAGGGAGAGAGAGAGCAGCAGCACTGGGAGGGATGGAGGGAGATACAAGGGTGGAGTTTCACCTGAGACCGATCATCAACTTTCTGATACGGGTAGTTGGGTACAGTCACTCAACATCAGTCTTTTCTTCCAACTTTCAATAGATGAAACTTATACTTATCCAACTCAGAAATACCCAAAGATGAAATTAGTGAACATTTTCAACATCACTTAGAAATCGTGACAAAGAAGTGGGACACCCAAAGCTAAATTTGACTCTGCATTGGACTAAGTGTGATGAATACAATTCAACTGAAAAATTTGGTGCCCAAATTCTTTTGGGCTGACATTATATATATATATATATATATTTTACATAGAGTATGCATGTGATTCCACGAGTTGATAACTATATAGATACAAGCCACCGCCTCCCTGAGTGTAGTAGGTATCAGATATCTTTATTGACCACAACGTGTCTCAAGTTCTGAGTTGCCGTTGTACACACCATTGATTCAGCCCCTCTCATTACAAGGATAAGAATTGAACACTCTTGGGTTACTAAGTAGCCCACTGCTCTATCGCCTCCTATCCTATCTTAATATGATGACATTTTATGATAAACTAACCCCATCTCTTTCTCTCTTACCAGTTGGTTCAACTCTACACTTGGTCGCCGTTTATCCACCTCCTCTTGGTGACTATGCACTTCCTTACTCTTGCCATCCCATTCATCTCGACTCTCTTCCTCTGGTGACTGTACTAGCTGGGAGTGCTGCTCACTGTCATATCCCTCGCCGGTAAATGCTAGACTCGGGTTCGATCCGAGGTGCGTGGAAGCAGCAATGTTATATTTGGAAGAGGAGTGATGTGCGGACGAATTATATTTGGCTCCAAAGTTGGTAGAGGCGGTAGTGTGTTTCTGTTGATGTGTAGAACTCGCTTGTTTGGATGAATGGTGTACAGAGGTTGCGTTGTGCTTGGATGCCAGGTGTGTGGAAGCAATGCTCTGTTTGGATGGCAGGTGTGTGGACCCTATTAAGTTAGTTGGGGACGTTAGCGTGGATGTTCCGTGTGTAGGGGAGGATGTTGATGAAGGGAGAGGTGAGGATGACTGACGTGTTGCTGCTGGATGGTGTGTGGAAGAGGAGGAGGAAGAGGAAGATGTGTGTTTAGACTGTGTGTGTGTTGAGGTGATAGTGTATGTACCGTGTGGAGAGGGGTGAGAGGAGGAGGAGGAGGATGAGAGTGGTGGCGCTCGCGATGAGTGGTGGAGGGAGTGAGGGGGACTGGCGGAGTGGTGGTGGTGTGAGGAGTCTTGTGGTGAGGATGAGAGTGAGTACGTGGAGAGTGAGATGAGTGAGTGTGTGCCAGAGTTGGAGGTGTGTGTGTGTGTCGAGGGTAATGGTAGGGAGGCTGGACCAGGGTGGTAGTGTGTTGTTCCGTTAGCGAGGTCAGGGGAAGCGTTTGACCCCAACACGGACACTGCTGGCCTGTTGGTCGACCCCTCGTACTGATCCTGAGCTGCTGCTGCTGCTGCTGCTGCTGACTTTTGATGTGGAGGGTTGTTGTGGGATGACTGAAGTATGTGAGCAAGCTTCTGATGATGATGATGTTGTTGTTGTTGTTGTTGTTGTTGATGATGATGCTGATGACTGTGACCCTTCACCTCAGCCTTCGCACTCTGTCTGAAATCCGCCTTGTGTTGTGGATGCTTTGGGTTGAGTTGCAGATTGTGGTGGTTGTTGAGTTGTAAATTGTGGTGGTTGTTGTGCTGAAGATTGTGGTTGCTGTTGTGGTGAATGCCGTGGTGGTGATGGGGAGGATTGTAGTGGTGGTGGTGATGATGATGGGGTGGACTGTGGTAGTAGGGATGGTGACTGCTTCGTCCAGGTAAGGTACTGGTAAAGGAGCCAGGAAGGGCAGCAGGATGTGTAGCAGTGAGTACGGTACCACCAGGGAGTGTACCAGGGAGGGTACCCATCACTAAGGGTCCTCCATGGGCAGCACCAGGGAAGGATGAGGGCCCTGAGGACTGTGGTATGGGCCCAGAGCTGTGTCGACTGAGGCCTTTACCTCTATGGAACCAAGGAGGGACCGCCCACCACCCACCACCACCACCGTTCTTGTTGTGGGGTGGTGGGGGGTAGTGGGGTGGTGGAGGGAGGTTAGTGGGGGAGGAGGGGGAAGGGTTGGGTTTCACTGAGCCACTCGAGTGTACAGCCCGAGAGAAGAATCTTTTACTAGGCATGAGGCCTGAACATGTATATACAGTTACGATGAATAAAGTGTTTACCACGACACTCCGGAAACTTTGCCAATATAAAACTCCTTAGTTGGTTTGGCATGGACACAACACCTCTTCTGTTACAATAACATTTCTAATCATATTTTGAAACCTGTTCAAAATGATAAAACAGTGATGATAATCATCTTATTCACTCTTATATTGTACCCGATACACGGGATAAAACACAAACACACATCACCTCATCTTATATAATACTGTAGAGCTACAAACGGTAAAACAATATATATAAATAACACTGATATTATGTGACACGTTCGATCCACAATAATCCACTGGGAGAATAGTATGGCACTCTTTGTTATTCTCTGAATATTTCCATTTCAGTTACACCGCATTATCAGAATATAACTCCCACCTTTTAATGAGATAATCAACCACATGGATCTGTATAAACCAAATTATACACATACAAATTCGCTTCCTGAACACCAAACACGAAAACCAAATAACTTTTTAACCCTTTAACGAGGGATGACATTTGCACTTTTCTAACTGGAGACGATTTTTCATTTTCAAGGATTACACTCTTGACCATGTGAAAGTAATACATTCACTATTCCAGTTCAATACTTCACAAAGAAACACCCTTGCATGCCGTACCAATCAGCATACTTGGACTAACGCCAGACGATTATGCATGTCCCAGGGGAAAAAAAATAGTACACGGCCCATGAGTTAAGGACCAAGAAGGGGGTGGGGTGGAGGAGGGCGAGGGAGGGGGGCAAACACACCACACTTGGTACAGTTTCATTACTCTCGGGGGTATGTATGGACCGCTCCTCTCATGAAATTACCACCAACCGAGAATTAACAACGCAACACATCAAAAAATCCATGGAGGGCTGGGTGATACTGCAACACACACACGAACACTACACAACACAGAGCAGGACGACACCCACCCACCACACACCAAGGCTCTGGACTCACTGCCTGCCTGTAGGAGTGGCTGGCTGGCTGGAACTGGAAGCGGGGACCAGGTGAGCGGCCCAACTACAGTCTTGGTGATAAGTTCGTTCTCTCTCTATACATATATCTGGATTTCATTACGGCTATGTTAAATCTATACATCTATTCTGTATATACGAAAATGAAACGGGCGTCCACTACTATTTTGGTACATATTCAGGCATCAGAAACTACTGCCTTTAGGGTTAATGTTTGATATCTATTGCATGCTGAAGACTGTTCACTGGAAGCTGTGATGTAATTTTAGTACCTGACTGTAAACCCCGCAGGCCGGTTGGGTCCTACACACACACACACACACACACACATACACTCTCCTGGCCAATAGAGCATCTTACACACACACGCGCACACATACACACACACATACTCACTCCTAGCCAATAGAGCATCTTACACACACACGCGCACACATACACACACACACACACACACTCCTGGCCAATAGAGCATCTTACACACACGCGCGCGCACACACACACACACACACACACACACTCCTGGCCAATAGAGCATCTTACACACACACACGCACACACACACACACACACAGTTCCACGCCACCTTTGGTCAATGTAATGAGGTACTGTTTGTACAAGTTATACACAGTATATAACTTATAAACAGGCAACAAATTGCTAATTCAATACAAGTAGAGTACATCTTAATTTGGTCTCTTTCAAATATTGCTTTATGGGGCAAGTACAGTGTTGGTAAAACTGGATTCCTCCAAACTATTTCCAAGCAACAGGCCACCATTAGTTTTATTAATCTTCTCCAATATCCTGGCATACTCTGGAGGCATATTAATGTATCAAAAGTATACTATTCACTTAACAATACATTAGAAGCCCTGATAAGATGTTAATTTGATGCAGAGATACAAAGCACATGAAAAGTATCCCTTTACACATTGTTTGTTGATGTACAGTTGTGGACACATGGAGCAGAAACACTTCAAACAAGTCCCTTATTAAGCATAATATATAATTATAGGAGGCGTGGTGTCCTATCAAGGCTCCAGTTAGCCTTGGTCCTATACACACAACGTCTCATTATATACACATTGAGGGGCCCCATTTTAGGTGTGTCTGTTTCATATGTCCGTAACTGTACAAGACCGAGAACTGGGAGAGGTCAGGGATAACAGTAAGTAAGCTTCAAGATGGTTGGTTCAATTATTTAAGAGGGAAATACAGTGTTGGTACATCTGGAGCAACTGATTCCTCCAAACTATTCCAAGTAACATGCAATATTATTATTTTTGTTAATCCTGGTTGGTCGTGTTTCCTGGTCACATTGGAGGAATTAAGAATGTACCAAAAGTGTATTACCCCTTAATTAAAAAAAATGTAGCCGCTGCTGTACCCTTTGGACCTGCATTACGTTAATAACATGTTTATTTCAATACAGCTTATCGTCGTTTACACAGCACAAATGACGACACACAACGAGAAGTTTGGTAAAATACACCTAAAAAAAAAAAAAAAAAAAAAATTAGTCACTCCTCCAGTAATTCAGAGAAAACTCTAATATACACCTCAAAAGAATATATATATCTTTTAAAGTCACTCCTCGAGTTATTCAGAGAAAACTCATCTTCACAACATTTTCTATTTTGTGATTTTTACTGTAACAGCGGTGACTATATAATTATAATCTCACTGTTTTTTATATATAATTGTTGTCTTTGTTCCCGTTCATAATACTACTGCAATTGTTGTTTTCCTGTATTTACACTTATTAATTTTCCATCATGCATCTGATAACGTTGTGGGTTTTAGCGGCATCGTTCCCCAGTGTTGGTGCTTGTACTAAAGGTAAATAAAGAACTTAAAACAAAAAATATTGCGTTTTCATCAATTTGTTTTTGTTTTTACTAGATGTGAATGATTGGCAACACTAAGGACAACCAAGTGTTACGAGATGACCTTCATAACAACTAAATTAGACTTATGGTAACGTATAATGGGATGATGGTAATAAATCTGAAGCAACTAATTCATCCAAACTCTTCTAAGCAACATATCACCATTCATTTTGTTCACACGATCCTGTTTCTTGGAGTAGTAAAGGCACTCAAATGTACCAAAAGTATACTACCCTCTTAATAACCTACACCTTTAACTACTAGTACATCCAGGTTCAATAAACAGATTATCATTATACTCGGTAACCTTTAAATGTAACCTGGTTTTTAGAACTAGACGATACAGATGTGGCCAACAGATATGGAACACTCTTAGGCTGGTAGTATTAAACATTATCTTCGACAAAAACTTCTCTTCGTCGCTATATTCGCATTGCAAAATAATGGGAACTAAGATTGTTTTCGTCGAAGATAAAGTTTAATTCTACTAGCCTTTGTGACATAACATAATTTGCTAAAACTCCACGACTAAAGAAAAAAGTGGGTATGTTTTGTCATGCAAGGGTTTGAAGGGAAAACGTTAGTATACAAACACTGGACCTTTCGCTTTATAGGCTAGTAATTGTGGTCTCACTCTATAGTTATTTTTATCTATCATAGTGAAAGGACTAAATCATCATAATTATTATAACACATGTGCACACTGCGAATAAACCAGTTCTGAAATCCACAATGCCATCAGTTTAAAAGCCGCTATGAGTGGGTGAAAAATAGTGGACATATGAAACCAACACATCTGAAATGGTCCTTCATTGAACACTGGGTAGGATATGACGTGGTGTGTAGAGACGCGCCCTATTCTATGCTTGATAAGGGGCCCCGTTTGTAATGTGTGTTTCCATAACTGTACAGTCGCGGTCATTCAAACTTCATATAAATCTCTCTCATGAAAATGATGAAATGTTTCGATGTGAAGAAGAAAATGGTCAGGAACTAGCGATAGTTAAGAGACATTAATAGCTTTAAGTACAAAAACGCTTTTCTGGAATGTGCAGACAAGACTGCTTGGTGAGGGAGGTGGAGTGGGTTGAAACAAGACTTGCTCAACACTTGATATTTAATGTTGCCAGACACTTTCACTGCCCACCACCACCACCACACGTCTCGAGTCACGCTGCTTCCACTAACAGGGCAGACACACAGCCAGACAAAGACAGCTGGTACTACACAGATATATGGAAAACCAGGTAGCCTACACTGATCACTAACAGGGCAGACAAAGACAGCTGGTACTATAGAAGGGTATGAAAAAACAGGCACACTGATCACGAGACTGAGAAAGTAGAAGTAGATATCATATTATGTGAAAGTATTAAAAGTATATAGAGCGAAATAAAAAGGCACGTGGCAGAGAAAGAAAAGGTGATAAACAGGAAATTCCTGCATATATTATTGCCATCCTCACCGTTAACCACTTTCCTCTTTTCAATGTGTCCAAGGCCATGGATAAAAAATTAAATAAACAGAAAGGGACAGAATACCTTGAGAAATAGGTCACACTTACATTCATTCACCCTCCTTTCCAAACCCACAATTTTATTAGCTGGTACCCACAACTTCTGGCATTATTCCAGAGGTCAGTTTAATGGCTTGGCTTATGTCTGGGTATTGGTTTACCTTATTCAATCCAACAATGACTCTAGGGAGAATTTTAAAGGGTTTATGCTTCATAGTCATGTATGGACTATTATAAAATAAAATAAATAAATAGTAATCCAAGCTATCATACAGACCTCTAATGCCAATAGATATGACTATGATTTCTGACGGTATTCCAAAGGCGTGGAAACACCTATTGTTAATAACGAATTGGGATATTGTTTGGTTAATAAAGACCTACATGATTTCATAACTGTTTTCAGCCTCGTCCATTGACGCTATAAAGCGAGCATTTAATATTAGTACTATAAATATTATATCGTACCACAGTAATAGTAATAGTTATTGTAATAGGAATTAACCTCCTTACAAAACAGCCAGAACAGAAAATATACTGGTGTGAATAGTCTGATGATCTATATAATATGTACAGTTGCGGACATATGAAACATACACACCTAAATCGGGGCCTCTTAGTGAACACAGGGTAGGATGAGACGTTGAGTGCAGAGGCGCGTCATATTCTATACTTGATAAAGGGCCCGTTTGAAGTGTGTCTATTTCATGTGTCCTCAACTGTAACTATGTATGTGTGAAATAATATGATAATAATATGGATGTGTACTCACCCATTCCAGTACTTCCATCATTAATAACCAACATTTAAGAGAACCTTCACAGCACTGCTTACCTGTAAAAAGAGACAACAATAATATTAATACATTGAAATTATTGGTACCACCGTGCAATAAAAATATTAAACCCTCTCTCTGTTCTCCTTTGTCATCCGTTATCCTGCATAGCTAAGTAAGTACAGTAAATCCCTCCTCTTTAATTTGCTCTACATGACAACGTTCTCTCACAATCTCTTCCGGGTTTCAACTCGCTGGCTGAGCTGGGAAAGGAGAAATCAATTTTTGTGATTTTTTTCTTTCGATATTGAGTGAACATTTTCTCACTTTCACTCTGTCTCTCATACGTTTTTTGTCTTTTTTATGCTATTTTGCTAACCTCTTCCGCAAACCCAACCTTTTCTAATAAAAAGTGTGGCCTGGAGACTGGCGACATATGGGGCCGTGTGTGTGTGTGTGTGTATTTCCATTTCCACTGCTATATCGAAATGCTACGAGTACATGGTAAGAACTACTGCATGAATGATCGCTCCATCAATATCCATAGTTCATAGTGGACAATTTATAATAAAAGTGAGCCAACCAGCCATCAGATAAACGGTCTCTACACCTGGCTACCTCAACACACACTCCCTCAGGTCCTCAGAGTGGCCTTCACCAAGCAATAGAAAGCATTTCCTGGTTGAATAATAAAATCTTGTAGTGACCTTAAGGACCCTGTGTTCATGTATGAGAGTTGGTTGCTTCTGATTCCTCTTGATTATGCCACGAAACATGCTCCTTCAATATATGTGGTGTTTCGTGGCAATGTTCGAAGGACTCAATTTACCTCCATTTTTTTTTTTACTATATTAAAGGGTCTCTTCACGTAAATATAAACTGCAATCTTTGTTTCCATCGAGGCTATATATAGTGCAAGCAGAACGTCATTCCAAATTTTGTTTGCGAGTATTTTTGTGACTACTTTACCCTGGCCTGGCTTGCTTCAGGTTGTGGGTGTTTTTGTGACTGCTCTACCATGTCCTGCCTTGTTCTAGGTTTGTGAGTGTTTTTGTGACTGTTTTACCCTGTCCTGTGTTGTTGTACCCTAATGTGGTTTGTTGGTTATTCCTCTCCTCCCAGCTCCAGCCTGCAGAGTGTTTACCCGGACATGCCCTACCCTAACCTTGCTTATCCACAGTGAGTCTCTCTCTCTCCTGGTATAGTTTTTCCCCTGTTCTATCCTACCCTACTCTAACCTTGCCTATACACTCTATATATCAATATCTCTCTCCGTTTTATTTCCTGTTCTCCCCTGCCCGATTATAACCTTGCCTATCCACTATATATACTGTACAGTCATGGCTGAAAGTCCATGAGCATGGGGTGGCGCAATGCCACAGCCGATACTGGGCTGAGAGTTGGAACAAGACTCTGACTGTGGTAGCTCGCAGCTCAACGAATTGTTAGTAATGTTGTTTTGGCACATTTTTTCCTTAACATTAGAAGAGATAGCTGTACCCCCTGCTCATGGACTGTCAGCCATGGCTGTACATACATACGGTATATATAGCATACATATATTGTTTGTTCCCTGTTCTGCCCTGGGCTACTCATAATAAAGTACTACCCTACTCAAAATAAAGTACTGTAACTCATACTAGCCTGATCTACCCTACCTTGGCCTGCCCGTTATAACCCTCCACCCCCAACCCCCTCTCTCTCTCTCTCTCTCCTCCGGCCTGCTTACCCTGATGAAACAAGGAGGGGGGAAGGAGAGACGTGTGGCATTCTTCCTCCCAAGTCTCTCGTAGTATAGGGGGAAAGTTACACTAAACCACAATCTCTCGTGCAGGATGTTTATATATGAGTACATTAGAGCGCCTTGATTCCTCCAAAGTGTGCTAGGAAACAGGATCAGTTTGACAACAATAATGGTGTACTGTTGCTTGGAATTGTTTGGAGGAATCAGTTGCTCCAGATTTACCAACACTGTACTACCCCCTAAATTCGGTTATACTGCATATCTTATTAAGGGGCCTTCTGTTATGGGCGAAATTCAATGAAATGTTTCAGATTTCTCCAAACTATGCTACAAAACAGATACCGTACTTAATTTTTACACTGAAGTACTATATTGTCTGCTTCCAGGCATAGTTTGGAGGAATGAGTAGTCCTCAAATCTACAGACCCACCCCTTTCACTTAACGTGACGATGTAACCAGGGGTGATAAAAAAGATATGATGTTGTGAATTAGGAAGAGGGGGGGGGGGGTTGGGGAGGGGGGGGGGGGGTACAGACTCCTCCATAACAGCACCAAAAAACTAACACACTAACTAACTAGAACTTACACACTAACGAATTAACTCACTAACTAAAACTACAAAATATTTTTCTATTTTTTATCATGCATAGATTGAATGAGTCAGTATAATATATCCCCCTTTTACTTTGATGATCCCCGTGCTATGGTGAACTTTGAAATCACTATATAAACCCCTTTTACTGTGATGAACCCCGTGCTATGATAGACTTGGGATTCATGAAGTTGGATGGGTTCATGGCCTACCAGTGTCATTTGTGGTAAGGTCAAGCATCTCACTCTCTTTCTCTCGGCGTGTGTGCGTGCGTGCGTGCGTGCGTGTGTGTGTGTGTGTGTGTGTGTGTGTGTGTGTGTGTGTGTGTGTGTGTGTGTTACAGGACTACATAATAATGTATACAATACTGTATACATCTGGTCACCACAACTTCATCTTAAAGGGCAGATTCTCTTGTTGGTGAATTGGAAGGTGTGTTAATCCTCCAAACAATGCCACGAAAACAACAACAGATCCCCTATTAGTACCACTGAGGGCATCTGTTTCCTGGCCAAGTTTGGAGGAATCAGTAGCCCTTCAATTTACCAACAAGAGAATCTCCCCTTTAATCCCTATGCATCTCTCCTGTTGCAACTAACTAAGACACAACTCACCTTATTCCTTCGCCAATCATCCTGGTATAGAGAAGGCATGGTCACCCCAGCCTCACCTCCCAGTCTGTTGCCAATGGTTCCTTCTTCACTTTATATGTATGTATGTGTGGTTTTTGAGGCAGTTACTATAAGCACTTAGTAAGGGTGTTTATGATGATAACTTTAATTTCGTTATAATTGTATTGTTACGTTTTGGCTTGCTTCTTGGGGGATGCAGTAATTAATCTGCCTTCTCTGAATTAAATAGTCTTTACTTCAACAATTGATTAGTACGTTTCGTAATGACTCTCAGGTATTTTGGCTTTTCTGGACACTAAAATTCATCGACTGCATCACTTAAAATTCGCCAACACTCATTTTTGTTTTTTCCATTAACAACTACATGGTTGGGGTGGAATCTATCACTGGATGTATTTAGAATTCCTCACTTGTGTCTCCATTAATTAACTTCACCAGATTAATTAATTAATGTAGCGAGTCACCATGCAGTAGCGCCCTCAGTGGCAATTAACGTGGCTTTACCAGAATGAAAGCCATCAATTGCTTCACCTAATTCTTTTCTTTTTGTGTTCATTTATTTCGCTGGTATTCGCCCCTTGTACTGTTGTGAGACCTGCATGGGAATATAGGATTACTGGGCGTCAAAGCCATGCACCCATTTCCTCAGCTAGTGTGACTTCCATACGCCTTTCATCATTAAGGGAAAAATTCGGTTTAGGAAAATTGAAGGGCTACTGATTCCTCCAAACCATACCAGTAAACAAATCACCTCAGTGTTACTAATAGGGAATCTGTTTCGTGACATATTTTGGAGGATTCAATAGCTCTCTAATTCACCAAAAATAGGTTCCCTCCTTAGGGACTCTGTGGTCGATTACGAGAATTGATGGTTTCTGATTCCTCCTGACTATGCCACGAAACAAGTTACTTCAATGTTGGTGGTGTTTTGTGGCACTATTTGGAGGACTCACTTACGTTCAATTTTCCGACTACATCACGGTCCCATTAAGTTAGTTAAGTTAATGATGCGAGCCACTCATGTGAAGGCTTTCACTTCCAAATATAAGAACCGCACATACAGACACACAGCCAGACAACATATGTTACTTTTTATTTTAAACTCACGTCTGTCTTCTATTCAGATTTCCCTTCCTATATTCACACCACTATGTAATAATAATAATAATAATAATAATAATAATAATAATAATATTTTACCCTGTGTACCGTCAGCTAAGAATAAACTGTGATAGGAATTGTGTGTTGTCACGAGCCGAAGACCTCAAAACCGCAGAGACTAGCTCACGTTTAGTCAGTCCTACAGGCAAGAGGAGAGTTGGCTTGCACTTTGTCATACACGCTTGAAGACATGTAGCCGGCACACTTTCTGGCATGCAAACAGGAATATAGAGCTGCCTTACTTTATAGAGGGGAGGTACAGTGTTGGTAAATCTGGGGCAACTAATTCCTGCAAACTATTCTCAGCCATAGGCCGACCACCAGTATTATTGTTCGTCAGATCCCGTTTCCTGGCATAATTTGGAGGAATCAGGCACTCCAATGTACCAAGAGTGTATTACCCCCTAAAGTCACACGCAGGCAGGCAGAGAACTGGTTCATTTTCAGTCACACACACAACACACACAGGCAGTAAAAGAGTTGGAGTGGCAGAAAGAGAGCTGGCTCACTTTCACGGTGGTGTGGCCAGACCTCGGGTTCTTTAGTCTTCTCGCTTCACGGATCACAGTTGTCTCATATACACATATATATATATACCTACAGCATACCAGCACTCATATATACCGTACACACACACACACACACACACACATATATATATATATATACAGTATACTGGCAGACATATATACTGAACATACACACACATATATATAATACAGCATACCGACACACATAGATACCCTACATACACACTCACATATAATATACATCACACTGGCACACATACATACCATACATACACACGTAGGCCCACATACCATACATACACATATATGCCAACAAATACACCTGCAGCATAACGGCACACACTTATACCGTACATACATACCTATATACATCGTACACATACAGATGCCGTACATATACACATAGGCCTACATAAGCTGAATATACATGTACCAATACTTGCGTGAATGTGCACACACCAAAATACACACTCTGCAATCCAAATGACCACATACCGTAAATACTGTACACTCGAGCTCGTAAATTCGCGACCACGTATGTACCTAGATGTTTATGTCATCTGAGCTGGTAACGCTGTGTGGGGAAGGTGTCATTGTAGGCGAAAGATTGTATCATGTGGCTCTCCTACACTATGTTCCACCTACTCTGATTCCTCCCCAATCAATGTTACCAGCTCAAATGACATACACATCTATGTACGTGGTCGCGAATTTACGAGTTCGAGTGTACATACATACATACATACATAACTGTAGGTGTAAATACATAAATACAGTACACGCCACACCAGGTAATACAGAGAACAAATTAACATGCTCACAGGAACACACATATATACATCATATTCATACATAGGCTATATACACTGTACCGAAGCAAATGCATACACAGGGACATATACACAATTATGTACACATGAGTAACCACATCAACCAGTGCGCTTTAATAAATAACCACTCGCAAATACTTAAATCACACACACACACACTCCGATACCTACAATCACATAAATCCAACGACCATACACATAAAAAAACACACAAAGGATACAAAAATGCACTCATCAGTACACACACACACACACAACAACAACAACAAGTACACAGCCACGTAATTCCATAAACTACGGAGTACAAATACCTGGAATTTGAGGTGTAAGGTAATCATTTGTAACAGAGGACAACGATCTCACCTCTACACACACACACACACACACACACACTTTAAAGAAAAATATGATGATTGTGTTTTAAAATACGGGACATTACGAGCTTGACTCAATCCTGTAAAGATACAAATAGGTAAGAACACACACACAAGCTTGTTCATCGTAAACACACACACACACAAGCTTGCTCATCATACACACACACACACACACACAACAGATAGGTATACTCGTAAAAAAAAAATATATATATATACTGTCTAAGGCACTGAAGTCTACATGAGTGATTGGTAAAGATGGTGTGTGAGATTTATAGTATGTCAGATTAATTAATGGTCGAGTCACACTACATGGTTACGACACTTTAGAACAATGGTATGTGGCTGACTGACCTAAACCCATTGTCACTGCATTGGTGTGTGTGTGTGTGTGTGTGTGTGTGTGTGTGTGTGTGTGTGTGAACGATGACCTAGCTGTTTTTGTGTGTGTGTGTGTGTATTTGTGTGTGTATTTTGTGTGTGTGTGTGTGTGTGTGTGTGTGTGTGTGTGTGTGTGTGTGAACGATGACCAAGCTTGTGTGAAACTGCGAGATGAGATCGTGAGAGCTAGTGCTTGAAGGTGTACATAAAGGCTGATGTGAATGTACAGTCGGAGTCACAAGTCTCAAATTTTCTCTTCCCATTAATATAACTAAGCCTCTTTTAATAAAATATGTTTCTGATGGGTAAAATCTGAGCTGAGGTTACAGAATTTTGTACCAGTGATGATTATATATAGGGAGGAATATAATTAGGTACAGTCGCCAGCACTGCCGCGTGGTAAGGGGCTCACATGTTTCAGAGATTTTGGTGATTCAGTTCCTTAAGCAAAAAAGTTTACTTCATGTGCTGGTGTATCGAGGATACTCCATGTCACACACGTGGATTGTTTTGAGCTAAATATATACAGTGGTGCTACATCTCTGAATATGTGTTAGCCCCTGTCCACGCGGCAGTTCTGGCGAGTGTACATTATTTTATTGTGAATTGTACTATTGTTTGTGACTGTACAACGGTGATTCCAAGACACTGGTGCATGAGAGAGAGAGAGAGAGAGAGAGAGAGAGAGAGAGAGAGAGAGAGAGAGAGAGAGAGAGACTGACTTAGTTGGTGTGACTGAGGCAGAGGATATAATAATAATACCGTTGTAATGGTGTGAACTTGTAATGGTGTAAACTTGGCAGGGGAAATGAGTAGTGGGTGGTTGGATGTGAGATCGAGTGAGACAGACGCTTCCACTAAGTATATATACAGCTGAGATACTATTGTCAGCTTTTGTTTTGTTTTCTCTCTAAATTTTATACAACGGCTGACTCTTCTTTTTGCTCTCTCTCTCTCTCTCTCTACCACAAGACGCTTTTACTTTTAAACATGCATTCACCGTCTAATAGCCGAGGTGCAACAGGTAAATTTTCGTCAGCAAAATATGCATTATACTGCGACTCTAAATTGTTAATTGTTAAGAATTGTTATGTCCACGAAACAGATTAATAATTATGAAAACAAACCTCAAGGAAAAAAAAGTAGTTTAAGGTTGGTCCTATTTTTCTGGCAATGAGTTTTACCGATAAGCTTTAAAGTTAGAATGAATTGGTGAAAAAAAACCAACACTGACAAACGAAAAGATTAATCTGCTATAAATCAATTAACAAAAATGGATAATATCAACACGCTCCTATTGGAATTATTATGCTATGCCTTCCACAACCACCAGATGGCAGTTGTGGTGTAAAACAGGAGACCAAGTTCAGATAAAACACCTGATTACGTATATGATTACACACATTCCTGGCTGGTATTAGTACAACACACACCCTCTCTCTCTCTCTCTCTCTCTCTCTCTCTCTCTCTCTCTCTCTCTCTCTCTCTCTCTCTCTCTCTCACACAAACAGATAAACTATCATTACCGAACGGACGAATATTGATATAATCTTTCACACACACACACACACAACCTCAATATGTAAGATAAGAAAAAAATAGTGTTCAACTTTATCACACCAAATATAACAAATGAATCTCGACTGACTGTATATTCAAAGCGAAGAACAATCCCAAAATATATATCAACTACCTTTACCTATCACCCAAAACATCACTTTCTATTCTGTGTGTGTGTGTGTGCGCAGTTCTACATGCCGCATGCAAGAAGACTGATGGTGTTGCCGATGGCGTGGTAACGGTACGATGACTCCCTAGACACAATACATAGCCTATCGTACCGGTTCTGTACCATCGTCAACACTGCAGGGATAATCTTGTATACACTCCATCATACGGTACTATCCATCAACATGCCCGACTCTAGTTCATCAGGGAAAGCCTTTATCAGATACCGTTCTCAAGAGGTTGAGTGATAAGAACTATCAGGTAATTCATAGTGTCGGGAACTACGGTATAGATGCTATAACTTTCATGTGGTACACTCAACCTTTTCCTTGTATTTACTTCGTGCTTCCTGCCCTGCACCTCTCTTATCAACTTGTTCCTACGTCCTACATAAGATTGATCATGGTCCTACGTGCAGGGTCTTCCAGGCATGTCTTGGGTGGTCTTGTTTCATCCTCAAATCAAATCATGGTAGGCTGCAGGAAGGAATAAAAACAATGTATGTGCACCTAACACCGACTACCAAGCCTACATGTTGCCATCAGTGGTCAGATACTATGATGTACAGTCACCAGCCATCATAAGTATCCAAGTCGTGTTGAAGTTACCAAGCATGTGATAAACTGTACCAGTGAACCAAATACAACGTTTATTCTGCTTTATACTTGTTGGAGCCCGTTTAATACTTCATCAGTGTGTATATATATACACACACACTAGCCGACCACTTGTCGTCTGGGTTATATCAATGTGTAGTCCTGCCTATGGATATGAAAATAGTGTCTGTACAGTTTGACAACCTGAAGTTTAAATTGTCGATATTGGTGCGGTATACCAAGTCTTCGAGAATATTAGTATTAATACATTGGGTTTGGCCTTGAAGGCGACCACCATGCAACCTGCACCGCACACCACCTGATTCTTCTGGCTTTGTGAAGTCGTTTGGGGGAGAATGTACACACACACTTTCTCAAATACAACAAAAATGTTCAGATGCTTATAAGTTACCTTTACTAATGCCGTTCTGTATCATTAGTACGTACAGTCATAGCTGATAGTGTTGGACCAGGGTCCAAGGAGTGTTGGAGAGCAACTGAACAGAGTTCGAACAAGTGAATTTTCCAATCCATTCTCAACGTTGAGAGAGATTTAGAAGACTCACTTTTTCGAACTCCGTTCAGTTGCTCTCCAACACTTCTTGGATTCTTGTCCAGCACCATCAGCCATGGCTGTACACATACTTCATGTATTGACTCATTATTGCTGCTTACAACATTCCTACTGATATCTTATCTTCACTAATACTTCTACACCTATACACCAATTATTAAAGTATAATCACAACACACCACAATCGTCATTATGAAATCACACATGTATAATATCATTGACTGTCACGTATACATTTATTTACTTACGGTGCACCAGTCTTCAAAATATCAACAGTACATATGATTCCAGCACACCACACCCATCACACTTTTCAAAAAATCCCCGTCATTACGTAGTTGAGTCACCAGAATCACGAACCTCGTACTTCAGTCACAAGTCAGTCTCTACAAAAACAACTTCCCGTAATTCGTGTTCAGTGGAGGAAGCAAGTTTTCTCTCTCTCCCTTCCGCCCTTCATAAATAACAACAATATTTATCGAATTTATATATATATATATATTATTTGAAGGGAACGATTGGCTGCGTATTATTATTGCTTCCACATTTACACACTATAAAATGCCGTGTTATATCAATATATTTTAAATATTTGCTCATTTGTGTATCCGAACTGTGGATCTCTAAGGACTTCGACTACACTGTACAGTCACGAGCCTTTATAAGTATACAGATCAGCTTGGAATAGCCTGATTAAGTGTTGGTAAATCTGGAGCAGGTGATTCCTCCAAACTATTCCAAACAACGGGTCACCATTATTTTTGTTCATCTGATCCTGTTTCCCGGCATACATTGGAGGAATCAAGGCACTCTAATGTACTTTAAGTGTATTACCCACTTAAATGACGAGCTCCAGTAAGTATGAGACAGGATAAGCGTTGTAATTGGTTCACTACATGGCATATCAAATGACACAAAGCATCAACAAGACCTGGATGCTTATCATGCCTCGTGACATGTACGGTTGGCCACAGGAATTCTTACACAGACTATATATGGAAAGAGGAGTCATTCAATATTCTGAAAGTATATATACTCTGCAACAAATGGTCTCTCATGTGACTCGGTAATTACAAAACAACAAATTTAATAATAATGTTGTAATTACTCAGTCTAAGATATTCTATGTTGTAAACCCTCGAAAACAACAGCGTGTGTACGAATTCTTGTGGCCAACAGTATGTACGTACAGTACCTTCCAAAAGTATCGTTAAAATAATGTGCTGTACAATCTGCCACACTGTACGATGGTATTTGACACGTGTTGAATGAGGTGGCCAAAAGTTCTGTTCATTTCGCCATCCTCCGTACCACACACTAATATCAATAGTTTGGGTCTAGATCTTGAGTTTGGGAAGCTACATACAGTACTTGTGAGACCGTGAGTATGGCGCGTGCGTACGTATAGACCAACACTACCTGCCGTCACACTGGCTAACTGCACACTGACTGACTGACTGGCTGACTGGCTGGCTGGCTGGTTGGCTGCTACAGACTCTTTCAATCTCACATGACGGTAGTTAAGGGGAGAGTATACTTTTAGTACATTAGAGTGTCTTGTTTCCTCCAAAGTATGCCAGGAAATAGGACCATATTAACAAACATAATGGTGGACTGAAGTTGGGAATAGTTCGGAGGAATCACTATCTCCCAAAATGTCAAAACTGTACCCTCCCCTTAGGTTTATATTAATTATAGGGAGGGTATATTTTGTTGAGTGATTTGAACTGAATTGGAGGGCAACTGATTCCTCCAAACCATACCAGGAAACAGACAACCTCAATGTTTGCTGATATAGTTTGGAGGAATCCGTAGTACTCCATTTCACCCATAATAAATAAATAAAAAACACCCTTAAATAAATGTAAGATGGGGATTTCCCAGTCACATTTCGAATTGCCTGGAGTTAATTAAAATCACTCAATATCCATGAATCATGTTGTTGTTGTTGCTTTTGGGTAACATAACTGCTTCTCTCCCTCAATCTCTCTCTCTCTCTCTCTCTCTCTCTCTCTCTCTCTCTGTGTCTGTATGTGTGTGTGTGTGTGTGTGTGTGTGTGTGTGTGTGTGTGTGTGTGTGTGTGTGTAACAGTGTTTCTTTATGATTTAGTAATGATAATGCACTAATCGCCATGCGTCTACAGCCTTTAAGAATACCAAAGTTATAATATAATATCAAGGTGATGTCCACGTGGAATAACAAGTAATAATAATAATAATACAACACTATAATAATTAAAGTCCCTGGGTTAAAAGGGGTGTGGATGGACAAGTTAGAACCGTCAACTAAGGAAAAAAAGACAGATTTGCTCCATGCAGCCACATTCCTCAATCCACCACCATGGTTATGTTTTTGTATCTCGGTGTGTGTGTGTGTGTGTGTGTGTGTGTGTGTGTGTGTGTGTGTGTGTGTGTGTGTGTGTGTGTGTGTGTGTGTGGTGTGTGTGTGTGTGTGTGTGTGTAGTTTCTGATGATGGTGTCGATTTAACGATCATTATCAAAATACAAAAAAAAAAAAAAAAAAAAAAAATAATAATAATAATAATAATAATCACAAGATAATGGTGATAATACAAGATGATGATTATGATGATGATGATAGTGGTGGTAATGACTACAACGATGACGGTAATGGTGGTAATGACAACAACAAAGGGGTAATGGTGGTGGTGGTGGTGGAAGCAACATGATTCACACGGTAAGGACGGACACACACACTATATGAACTGTTATCTCTCACGGCTACATACCACACCCGATAACACCTCTTACCTCGCGTGATAAGACGGCATTGATAGATTATACAACGGGAGACTTAGAATCTCTCTCTCTCACACACATATACATACATACTCTCTCTTTCATACACACACATAAATACACACATTCTCTCTCTCTCTCTCTCTCTCTCTCTCTCTCTCTCTCTCTCTCTCTCTCTCTCTCTCTCTCTCTCTCTCTCTCTCTCTCTCTCTCTCTCTCTCTCTCCTCTCACACATATACATACATACTCTCTCTCTCTTTCATACACACACATAAATACACACATTCTCTCTCTCTCTCTCTCTCTCTCTCTCTCTCTCTCTCTCTCTCTCTCTCTCACACACACACACACACACACACACAAGGTATAATGAAGTTTGTAAAGTGGAGAATGGACCTAGAACACCGGGAATATATTACTAAAAATTCATGTATTTAACTATCCCTCCTGTCTCCCCACCTCCTACACACACACACATGGTATAATGCAGCTTGTAAAGTACTGTACATATAGCCTACACTGAAAATAGACCTCTAACACCCAGAATATTATAATTATTACTAAACATTCATCTCTTCACATATCCCTCCTGTCTCTGCAAGCTCTTCCTATAAAAGTTCAGTCTTCAGAATTCCTACAGTTTTCTCTGGTAGTATGTATAATGTCCCAGTTTTTGCGGTGTAATAACGATCTTCAATAAAAAAAATATATATATCTAAGGGTTGGCAAGATTTACTGACCACAAATGTACCTGTTCCCTGAACCAAGTGAAAGAGGAAAAAAAATGAAAGAAAAATATTTATATAACACAAAACATCTTACAAGCAGTACAAGAAAAAATAAACACAAATGAAAACACACAACTGATTTTTCAAGCGGTGCCACAAGAAAATCAAAGAATATAAACACGAAACTAAAAACTCACAAGACATCTTCTAAGCTCTCGGATATAATAATAAACACAATAATAAACACATGACATCCTCCACCAAGCGGTAGAAAATAATAATAAAAAACACAAAATTAAACACACAACATACTCCCACAAACTGTAGTGATGTGGACAATAATTTAAGGGTTTTGGCGCCCCTTCTGCCCCAGCCACTCCTTTTCAGTTCCTCTTTTCTTTCTATTTCCTTCCTGCTTGCTGTCTCACCTCTCTATCACCTTCTCCTGGCGCTATATGACCTCGATGTTGCGGCGCCTAAGATTAATCAATCATTCAATCACAATAATAACACACAGAGATTTTCCAACCGGTAGATGATAATAATAATAATAAACATAAAAATAAAACACATGACATCCTCCAAGCAGTCGAAAATAATAAAAACACATAAGAAACTTTCCAAGCGGTAGTCTACCACAAAAAATAAGGAAAATAATAACCAAAACACACAAGATATTTTCCAAGCAGCACAGCACAAAACAACGTAACCACAGAACTTGACGGAAACGAAAGACCTTGTGGTGCTGGAGGCATGAAGCAGGCAGGCAGGTTGGTTGGTTGGTAGCGGAGGGGAACGAACGCAGTTACATCCATCCACCAAGGAGGAAGTGAGTGACCACACACACACACACACACACATAGTTGTTAATGTGTACACACACACACACAGTTGTTAATGTACACACACACACACACAGTTGTTAATGTACACACACACACACACACAGTAGAGTGTAATGCAAACATATTAACACATAGCCACACATGCTTATATAAACATGTACAGTACAAAGTATTATTACCGTTATTAATACAAACATTATAATTATATACATTAATGTGACTACATACCGTAACTCAACACACACACACACACACACACACACGAGTATTCACGCACAACTACTTGATCACACACACAAAACAAAGCACGTAAATACGACACACACATACACACACACTTCATGAATATAACGGTGACCGCGAATCAGGTATGTAGAGGTTTGCGTAATATTTTTTTTTTTCCAAGGAGGGGCAAAAGGTAAAGTAAACGTGTAGGTGACCATTAAAGGAATTATATACCGGTACTCTTATATACTGTATATGGTGGGTGAACTGGAGGGGCTACTGACTCCTACAAACTATGCCAGGAAACAAGACTAGGCCTGCCTGTACTGTATTTCTGAACGTGATTACATTAGGCCTATGTGTTTTCTACCACTGTTTGGAGGGTTAAGGGGGAAGTTTTGTGTTGGTAAATCTGGAGCAACTGAATCCTCCAAACTATTCCAAGCAACAGAATTATCACCACCATCACCAGTCCAAGATCTGCATTCAACACAATCTTCAAACCATCGTATATATGCAAGAATATCCGTGGTAATGACGATGGTGTGGTACTGGTACGATGGCTATGTAGTTGTGTGTCTATATATGGAGTCATCGTACAATAACATCACCAGGGATTTAAGTTCAGTTCAAGTTGTTATACAGTTCACATTCTCTCTCTCTCTATATATATATACGGTACAGTATGCTCACGGATGCCTAGGTCCTTACCACCAGACTGAGGAATGGACACTGAGAGGAGGTAAGGAAGGAAGAAGGAACGAACCGTGATGTGTGTGTGTGTGTCTCAATGTGTGTGTGTGTGTGTGTGTGTGTGTGTCTCAATGTGTGTGTATGTTTGTGTGTGTGAATCTGTCTATCTCTCTCAATGTGTGTACGTGTGTCTCAATGTGTGTGTGTGTACAGGTAGATTGGTATACACACTACTGACAACAGCAGCCTTCTGTTCTCCTTATTACCACCACCACCACCACAGACGCCACTTGTTACACCTCTTTGCTATACACCATGGAGCATTCATAAAGTGTCTCAAAAATTACTACCGGTATTATAAAGAAGAAGGTGTTGAATGAAGAAGGGGTAGTGAGTTCTCTCTCTCTCTCTCTCTCTCTCTCTCTCTCTCTCTCTCTCTCTCTCTCTCTCTCTCTCTCTCTCTCTCTCTCTGTGTGTGTGTGTGTGTGTGTGTGTGTGTGTGTGTGTGTGTGTGTGTGTGTGTGTGTGTGTGTGTGTGTGTGTGTGTGTGTGTGTGTGTGTGAAGAGGTGAACAAAAATGTACCCAAAATGAGAATACAGCATCACAGCTTCTTTGTGTAGGCTACTGATAATACATCGAAGAGTTATTGTTAAATCTGGAGTAAATGATTCCTCCAAACTATACCAAGCAACAGGCCCATCATTATTTTTGTTCATCTGGTCCTTTTTCCTGGCATACTTAGGAGGAATCTAGGCGCTCCAATGTACCATAAGTGTACAGGTACGATGACTCTACAATACCTTATTTATATTAATTCCTCCAAAACATGCCAGGAAACAGGACCAGATTAACAAAAATAATGGTGCCCTGTTGCCTATTATGGGTTTAGAGAATCAGTTGCTCCAGATGGCCACGACCTCCACAAGGATACATACTGTACAGGAAGAGCAACTCATACAAACACAGGTGAACAATCCCTAAGGTATGTATTAATTTCCCATGGTTCCCCCCCCCCTCTCTCCCTCTTCCTTCCTTCCTTCCACTCACCCTCTTCCTTCCACTCTCCCTCCCTCACCCTCTTCCTTCCTTCCCTCACCCTCCCCCACCCTCTTCCTTCCTTTCTCTCTCCCTCCCCCACCCTCTTCCTTCCTTTCTCTCTCCCTCACTCACCCTCTTCCTTCCTGTCTCCCTCACTCACCCTCTTCCTTCCTGTCTCCCTCACTCACCCTCTTCCTCCGTCCTTTAGTTCTATTTCTCTTCCTCCATCCCTCCCCTCACCCTCTTTCTTCCTTACTATCTCCCTCCTTCACCCTCTTCCTTCCTCCCTCCCTCCCTATCTCTTTCTTCCTCCTTCCATAGTTCCTTCTCTCTTCCCCCTTCCTCCATACTTCTTTCTTCCTCCTTCCTTAGTTCCTTCTCTCTTTCCCCTTCCTTCATAGGCCTATCTCTATCTTGATGAGTTCATTCTCTCCTTCCTTCCTTCTTACCTCTCTCTTTTTTTTTCCTCCTTAATTGTAGCTTCTTCTCCCTTTCCCTTTTCATCCTATCTTAATCCCTTCCTACTTCCTTCCTCACTCGTTCTTTCCCAAACTATCTTAATCTCTTCCTACTTCCTTCCTCACTTTTCCTTTTCCATCCAATCTTACCGGTACTCTTTCGCCATCCTTCCTTCCTCTCTCTTCCTTTTCCATGGGCAAAGATAAATAAATAAACACGTTTGCATAATTAACAATCTCCTACAACATGGAAAACCCCCTTGCACTGTTCATATCATAATAACCTGTGTGCGTCGTCCCCATTCTCATATACAGTATCTATAAGCTACAGGATATCGTCACATTCGCCTCGTGTCAGGGTTTTTTTTTTTTTTTTTTTTTTTTGCTACACTGGGGGGTCAATAATTCTGTTCTGATCCGAGGTACAGTCGCGGCACATAGTCCTTGACCAAACTTCCCCTTACACTCTGGTCAAGGACTATATGTAGCGACTATGGTACACCACAATCCTTAGCCCACTTGAGTAATTGGTTCACCACTATGTCAAATGATTCGAAACTTCAACAAGACCTGGATACAAATTTTGGATTGCAAGTGTAGCCTACGTACTGTACACACAGCAAACAAAAATAAACTATGGTTACACCTTCTGCGCGATACAGAATTAACCACGAACGAAGGATTTTGATAACAGCTTCGTTACATTGGTAGTCACCCTACCGAGACAGCCGGATTGTTCAGTATAAAATCCATCGGACCCCCTGTAACCATAGTTTTTTTTGCTGTGTGTACAACATGAATTCTACCTACCCACTTCACCAACGGTTTGTTTCTTTGTTTTTTTCTTGTTATTCTTATCTCTTCTCGGAAGAAATTTGACTGACATAAACCTATCAATGAGATTCCTGAGTGTTGTTTTTGTCTTGCTTTCTATTTCGCATTTTTTTTCTTGGAGAACACTTCGAAATTGTCAAGTATCACCTCAAATAAAACTCAAACGCCAATTTTCATGTACACGTATGCATTCAGTGACAACACACCGTATGACCCGCGAGCACAAGTTCAATTTCCCGAAGGTAATCACTAGAATGCAAGGCGTCTCAGTCTCAATAAAGGTTTGTCTGATTCCCAACTTCTTTATCTTCTTAATATGACACCAAACACTTAAAAGTTTCGCAATATGAAGCGTAGTTTCATTTGAAAATGGTGTAGAATTATTGCACGTGACTGTATATATCTTCTTTCGACGGTTTTCGCAATCTTTCTCTTGTGTGACTGCAAATACCGTACTGTACTGGCCAAGTCTTCAACAATACCATCATTGGTTCCTGCATTAACGATATCCAAGAGTCACGTACCACACAAAGACATAGGAAACTGTGCAGAGAGAGAGAGAGAGAGAGAGAGAGAGAGAGAGAGAGAGAGGAGGGGCGGGGGGCTTCCCTATCACTTCCTCTCTCCACTTCCTGTATCCGGTAACGTTACGTCACACACACACATACATACTTACAATACTAGTAGGCTATATGGCCTATGCACACACAGACAAACGTGGACAGAAATGTCGACATCCACCAGAATGACACTGGGAAACATTTTACATCTTCCCTCTATTCAATGAAAATATCACACACACACAGACGTAATGTAAATCTACGTGTGTCACACCTAAATCTACCAACACCTGACACATCATTGGACTTCTATATGTATTCTGATTCTCTAATAGATGAGGCTCTGTCTGATACACCCACCCATCCACCCTCTTTTTTTATTTCAGAGGCAAGAACAATAGTTCCATCGTATGTGACGATAACGTCGTACGGTACGATGGCTGTGTAGTGTGTCTATAAAGTCATCGTATCGGTATCCACGCCATTGTTAATACCTTCAATATTCTTACATAGGGCCCTTTAATTCACAGGTGAGGACATAAAGAGGACTCCTTACTTTCAGTTCTCAACTTTTGCAATATCGAAAAAATAAATGACGACTCTACTATGACAATGACAAGGCTACAGGTCAACTGTTCTCACAAGTACAGCCGAATGTAGAGAGAGCATCTCATATCTAGACCAGGGCGATGAAGAACCTTAATTGTCATCATCAACAAACCACAACAACACCGTGGTGGTGATTGATAAGTTTCAAAAAGTTTACCTCGACAGTTCCATGCATTCCCCGTGGTCACAGTTGTTGGCTTCCACTCACTCACTCAGTCACCAACGGTGATGGTGGTGTTGTAATTCAGCTAACTGTTGTGTGCATGAATCTAGTCCATGTAGCCTAAACTGAAATGGATGGATGCTGTACACGTCCAACAGTCACAGCAAGCACCTATATTCATGGTATATAGGTTGATTCTCTAACTGATCCAGATAAAATAGAGTATTGATTGCTGCAGAAACAATACCGGTACCACGAAATGGTATTATTCCTGCAGCTGCAACACACACACACCTCGATCCTTCTCCCCCCCACCCTGTACTAGGCTAGCCTAATCTGTTTCGGCTACCCTGTCCACCTCTTGCCCTCTTTAGCAGTCTCTCTATCTTGCTCCCACCTCTAGTCTCCCAATATTTCTTTATCTTTGCCACTTGATCTCTTAATCTATTAATTTAATCAATTTCAAATTCAAAGAATATACTTATGTTTGAAAACATGAAATCTCAATTATGCCTATATAAAATTATTATGAAAACTTTCCCAGGGTGATTATCTAAGTGATTCTGTCTATATGTCTGCTCCCCATTCCCTTCCCCTTCCCTGGTTTATCAATCTTCTCCACACACCTCATCCATTCACCCTTACTCAACCTAACCTGACCAGACAACTCCCATCCCCCCCCCCCCCTTCACAGACCCACCCACCCACCTACCCAAGATCTGGTTTCACCCTCCTCATGTCATACCCTGATACTCCTCAACTCAACCCTCACTTTACAAAAATCTTCACTGTGTTTAACACTACTGCACTGTACTGTCAGGGAGGCATATTTTGAATATGAAGTAGCCTAAAGGGGGAGATACAGTGTTGGTAAATCTGGAGTAACTGATTCCTTCAAACTATTCCAAGCAACTGGCCACCATTATTTTGATCAATTTGGTCCTGTTGCCTGGCATAATTTGGAGGAATCCAGGCACTCTACAATATATGAAAAGTTTATTCTGTTACCCCCTTAAGGCTCCGGATGTTCATAGATACAATCAGTCAGTTGCCTGCATTGAAAAAACATTACACATTTAATGAGTCAAATTCAACATAAATAGACTCCATAATAAAAGTTATACAATGACAGGATGTGCCTGAAATGGGTTAACTGGCTGACCTGTTGTACACTTACTAACAATGGTTCTCACTCCCCTCCCCCCAATGCTGATCTAACTTTGACCTTCTAATGTATACATAATAAAATGCAGGGATAGATAATTATATTCTTATTAATAGGTATATCCCACAGCATACTGGTAGCTACAGGGTAATATTTATTGACAAAATGAAACATGGTGGTCAGCTGAATATTGGTGTAGGTTGTAGAGCAATATGCAACATCATTCATGGTGTTGACAATGGCATGGTGCTGATATAATGGCTCTGTGGTGTGTCTATGGAGCTGTCATACCGGTACCACGCAATCGTCAACACCAAGGATGTTCTAACATACGACCCGAAGTCTCAGTTCCTCTTAAAACAATAATGGTAGTGTTGTAATGGAGTAAGGTGGTGGTTCATATGGTGTGTAGACTGGTGTGTGGTGATACAGTGTGGTGTAGTGAAGGCAGAGTGTGGTGGCGTGAAGGTAGAGCGTGGTGGAGTGAAAGTAGAGTGTGGCACAGTGTGGTGTATTGACTGAGGTGGAGTGTAGGTAGTACCGGTAACAAAGATGGTGTGTAGTGCAGGTGGTGTGAGTCTAGTGAAGCCTTTGTAATACCTGCTGGCATTATTATCTATTTCTCACTAAGCTATGTGGTAAGCTGGGTAACTGGCCTCAAGTACAAATATCCCATAATATATGACCATGATAAACTCCTGTGTTAAAAATTTTGTTACAGTACTAACAAACACACAGCCTACTGGGGTCATCACAAGCCTACTTTATACTGTACATATCTTCATATAAAATAGTACTGTACATATGGTATGTATTTCAATACCGTACTTAATGTAACATGCACTAGGCTTAATTCAAATTTCCTTGCAGTCCTAGGGTGTAAAAAGTTTATACACCTATGCCTGCAGTAACTATCCTGTGAACTCTTTCTATCAGCACACTCTATTACATGCTATCCTGAATCCAGTAATCCCTTGTTTTCCACTGTTGTTATGGGTTACCGCTATCTATGAATCAGTGCACAATAAACTCTCATTATCCACTGGGTTTATACGTGTGTACTGTACAAAGAGGATTTACTGTACACACATTCATTACAAACTGTGTAATACACACCCATAAAAATAGTGGTAAACAAGGCATTACCATAATATATTCTAACATGCACTACCACACTAAACACACAATCCCCTATATCCTAAACAAGTTTTTAAAAATAAGTGCTAACCTTGATTAAATCTACACTCTTGATGATGACATTGCTATATTAATGTGCACTATTTCAAAATGCTTGATGCACTAACTTCATCAACATGCTCCTATATAAACTGCTGAACAAACAAAATGTATTCCAAAATGCATTCATTTTGACACACAACATTCCACATTCATAATACTGAATTTTCTTACCTGAGACTGTGAGCCCTGTGAAAAATTATGCAAGCATTAATATTGTAACTGAAATTACAGTATGGTACAGTAAAAAAAAATGTAATTTATTGTTTAATTTTGTGTGCTTATGGGGGGTAGGCCTACCTAGTATGATTATCCTATGTATTGGTACTGTCATGCATGAAAACTATATCATATATGTGGGAATAGTGTGGGGGTATAAAAATCAAAAGATGTATGTTATTGTTGTTGGTATTGATGTTCTCTTGGGGCAGAATGGCCTCCTGCCCCACAGACCCCCAGTACACTCTGGTCACAGTGTAAAAACAAATTTAAAGTCAGCTATTGCACAGTATTGGTATAATTTTTTGAGAATTGCTAGTTGTGACCAACTACTGTATAGTGTTAACCTGTGTGAGATCTTTAGAAGGGAGCCATGTTATACAGTCAAGATTAATGCTAACAGACAGGATGTCAAGACAGGAAAGCATGTACTGTACTGCTGATTAGCTATGTAACATAATTAATGAATACAGAACCAGAAAAACTTAATCTGGTCTTTGATGTTAGATTTGCATAGGCTATACGATATGACATCAGAGCAAAAAAGCATTACTTCAAAATATCATATCATAATATGAAGAAACAACAAAAAAAAAATTCAGGGAAAAATTATAATTTAGTCAACATACCCAGTACTGTTTGGAGAAAATATTGTGCCCTTCTCAACTTGGAATCACACTTGTTCATTTAGTTTGAACATGATAAACCAATAATTTGTTAAGTTAAATGTAGATTGGTATGTATGGTACCCTTAAGTAATGATGCAGCATCTAGGCACTTTTCCAAGAACAATGGGCAGTATGTAAGAACATTTGTGGTGTTTATGATGGTGTGGTACCGGTACGATGACTTCTTACACAAACAACAGAGCCATCGTACCAGTACCACACCATCGTCAACACCATGGATATTTTTGCATACAATGGAATGAGTTACCTTGTCAGGAACTAGTCTACCTCCATTGTTATGATACCACCATAAGTCAAAAAAACAAAATAAGTCAACAAGACTACAGCCCATACCGTAAAGTACTGTGTATATTTAAAGGGTTTACTCAACCACGTATTGCCAAAAACTCATGAATTCTCATCAGTTCCATTTTGTTTTTAAGGACTGTACTGTATAGGTCTATAAAACAGTTATATGCTGCACTTGAGCAGGACATCCAGTTTAAACAAATTAAAATATATACAGTATACTATAATATTGTTATCTGCATTTGTTTTAGCCTATATATCAGGCATCTACCATATTTTCTTTTTAATAAATGAAAATGCAGCATGAATGGGAATTTAACCCAGGCCTGTCTGGACAGAACTCAAAATCGTTGCTACTATTGAAATAATTTCCTTAGCCAAGAAGGGTAACTACAGTAATTATATAACATAATATATCCAAAAAATTTAAGTTTCTACCTCCTACAAATACAATCTTGGGAATAGCCTGTGAAATCCTGGGATATGGAAAATAAAAATGAGTGATTGCAGAATTGGAATGACATAATAAACATAAGAGTACGGCATGATTTCAGTGAGAGGACATCATTCCAATCACGTCATGAAATAGACAAAAACAAATTATTCAGGTAGCCAGAAGGTAATTTAAAGTTCAACATAGTACAGTAGTAAGGTGAATAATTTCTGGTCTTCAAAAGATTTACGAAGATGTACCTGATCTTTAGAATAACCATTACCGGTACCCGGTATGTACCGTACCTAACAGTTAGATATATATAAAGAATAATGATACAGTGGTGTGTGTGTATAAAGATGCATGATTATCACAGCTACCAAACACAGTATCTTGCCTGTACAGTATAAAGTTTGAGTCTAAAGGACCAATAATACCTCACTCTTTATCACAAACAAACATCTTGCCATTTAATATTATTTTCTCCCAAAAATATCCATCCACATAATTATCTCCCAAAATAAAGCTGAAATAACAAGGTCCAAAAGACTACTTTTGTGGGCTTAATTAAGGGGGTAATAAACTTTTGGTAAATCTGGAGCAACTGATTCCAAGCAACCACGGGCCACCATTATTGGGTATTATTCAAGCGTTTGTCCATAATCACTATTATCAATTATTTTCTATCAAATACATTTCTTAATACATGTACGTCATTTCCTCATACTCGGTAGGTTATTTCCGTCGCAAATGCATAGGTTTCGTAATAAAACTACCCATAATTGATTCAATTTCCTTAATTCCTAGCTTCTGGCTAGCACAGTGGTAGAGTCCGCAGCTGCAGTTTCTGTGGTCCAGCGTTCGGTCCTAGCTCGGGACTCGGTAAAAATCTTTCACTAATGCCAGAGGTTACCACCCCTGTGAGCAGGGGGTGGGGGGTTTGAGTCGGCTGTCTGAGGTCTTCCTGCTTACGCAGCCATAGCCGAAGCTGACTCGGGTCTCACATGGGTGGAGAGGTCTCTGGGCCACTCATCATCCTTGTGATGTATGCTATAGTTGTTGTTGTTGTAGTTCCCCAGATTGTCTGGCCGAGCAGTCTCGAGTCTGGTTGACCAAAGCCACGCAGATGCTCGGACCCCCAATTGGGAGTAAGGGTGATAATGAGATCTGTTTCTTCGAAGGCATCAGACAAGGGGACTGCTGGTTCACTGGTATGTACCCCCGAGCCAACATTCCCCCTGTCTGTAGTCTTCCTTGTTGTGCCACCCAATCGGGCGATCTCGTCAGCTACCCAGAAGGAATGAGAAATAGTAAGAGAGACAGACAGAACAGGCCAGGGTGTGGTAGAGGATGCCAAATTCCTCATTTCTGGATAGAACCAGCCCTCATCAGTGGGAAGGGGTGACAGAGAGGTGGGACAGCAAGTACGAAGGAAAGAAAAGGAACGGAGGGATAGTTGAAGAACTGAAAAGGATTGGCTGGGGCCGAAGGGACGCCAAAACCCTTACGGGGATGCTATAATTGTGTTTCATACAGTCTAGTGTGTGCTTCACTCTGTCCCATTGACTGCCACTCATTGGCAGACCTTTAACCTTTAATCTGCAGTGTGTACAGGGGCCATATTGGTGTGGACGGCCAATCAGCGTGCTTGATTAATGTGTCTCAATTTCAACAGCCAATCAGTGTGCTTGATTACAATGGCTTCCCTTTGTACAGAGTGTCCGTCTGCCCAACGTGAAATAAGGCCTATATTTACCGTCACTCGAATAAAAAGGTACTGTAATACCAATTCAAGATGGCCACCGAGTGTTTACATCGTCCCGGTAGAGTGCCGCGGTCCTATTAAGTTAGATTAGGTAAGGTGAGGTCTACCTAATTCTATTTAATGCATTGTAGTGTTTTTCAGATGAATCTATAGTTCATATCTGGCAAAAATTAGTGTATTCAGAGATTGGGTGGGGCAAGGGGGGGGGGGGGGTGATATCTCCAAAAACACTCATTTGCAACGGATGTTAACAACAAATTTGTTAAAAACACACTATTAAACATTGCATTCTGAAAACCTCAAGTCGAAAAGACATTATGGACAAGCGCTTGAATATTACCCATTATTGTTGTTCATCTGGCATAGCCTATATATACTTTGGAGGAATCAAAGCACTCCAATGTACCAATAGTTATAAAATTATAAAATTATGAGCCATATTCAAGAACATTTGTGGTGCATACGGTGGCATGGTACCAATACGACAGCTCCACAGACAAACAATTGAGCCATCATACCGGTACCACGTCATCGTATAAACCATCAAATGTTCCTGAATATAGCCCTATGATACACACAACAAAGATTTTACAAGCTGGATACATGTAATAAAATTCATTCTCCTTTTTCATATAAATTTTGTGTATAATATTCTGGCTGCATTTATTTCAATAACAAAGAATACATTGTGTATAGGCCTATACAAATTCCTAGTTATAGTGATTGACTGGAGTGAGACAGGGAACACACATACATATACGTATACAGCCAATACCCTCACACATACACAGACATATACTTACACAGCAGCCACCACCACCACAATACCCTCACATACACATACGTACACAGCCACCACCATCACCACAATACCCTCACACACATACAGACATATACTGTACGTACACAGCAGCCACCACCACCACAATACCCTCACAAACATATACACATAAGTACACAGCACTGACAGCAGCCACAATACCCCCCCCCCCCACACACACACAGCAGTCACCACCACAATACACACACACACATACACGTACACAGCAGCCACACACACCCTCACACACACACATATAAGTGTACGTACACAGCAGCCACCACCACACACACACATATGTACACAGCAGCCACTAGTGGTGGGCGTAATCGAGTATTTGTAATCGATTACTATCTGAAAAAATATTGCAGTCGATTATTTTTTCAATAACCGAATCCCTGAAATGATTACTATCAATGATTTAATTTTTATGTTTAGTCATCGAAAAATGTTTTTGAGGGAAATAAATGTAGCTTGTATAACATGTATTCCTATCCACCATATGCCTCTTCATATAAGGAAGCTTTTGACTTTTTGAGGGACATTGAAATTTTGAAGGAAAAAAAAAAAATTATCTCAGAATCCAGTAATCGTAACGGTAATAGATTAATAGATTACGGCTATCGTAATTAAAGTAATCAGTAATCGTGACTACTAAAATCTGGTGGTATCGCCCACCACTAACAGCCACCATACAAACATACACACGGCCACCACCACAATACCCTCACACACACACACACACATAATATGTACACAGCAGCCCCAATACACACATACATACACATACACAGTAGCCACCATCATCACCACAATAATACACACACACAAACACACACATATAGGCCTACATACAAAGCAGCCACCACACACACAAACACACAATTAACTCTACATATTATTTAGTTACCATACTTACCGAGTCGTTGAAAGCCATGTTGTTGTTGTTGTTGTTGTTGCTGTTGTTGTTAAATAATGGAATGGTGTTGTATTATGAAGCACATTCACTTATTATTCACCTCTAAAACCACACTATCCATTCACTATTCACCTCCAGAACCACTATATCCATTCACTATCCACCTCCAGAACCACTAAGTTATATCCATTTACTATCCACTTATTATTCACGTAATATATATATTATATTTTTCCTTGACACAGGTTGTTAGAATCAAAACACCATCCACTTATTATCCACTTCTAAATCTACTGTATCCATTCACTATCCACTTGGTTCAATTATTATCCACCTCCAAAACCACTGTATCCATTTACTGTCCACTTGCTCCACTTATTATCCACCTCCAACACCACACTATCCACTTGTTCCACTTATTATCCACCTCCAACACCACACTATCCCCTTGTTCCACTTATTATCCACCTCCAACACCACACTATCCATTCACTATCCACCTCCAGAACCACTATCAAAACACTATCCACTTCACTTATTATCCACCTCCAAATCCACACTATCCATCCACTATAACTATTTATATGGTAACCAGTGGATGCCCGACATATTCATTAACATTTCAATTCTATACACGTCACGTCATGGCAATTGTGAGGCGTTAAATGGCCGCGTAAAGTGTTAATACATATTGACGATACTACTAGGGTCAAGCAAGCGCCATGTTGATTCAGTGTTACAAATTTCTTTATATTACAAAACTGGCCACAACGAGCCAAGTCTTATAGCCAAATGACACTGCTGTTGTATATTTATAGCACCTTACGTCCCGTACGAAAAATGTTAAATGTTACTCATTTTCATTTTAATTAACATAGATGGCACGTACATTTATTGATTGTTATATCAATATAGCACATACAGTATTTTGTCAATAATACGACATACATAAACATGCCTATATGTTAATAAATTTTATTAAAACCAGAGAGAATTGCATGCCTTATAATGATTCCAAAATTAATTTAGGATGGAAACTGCAGCCGAATCATTCCAACACAGTGCTCATTTCATTATCAAAAGAAAATTTCTTATAGAATTGGCCAAAGTCTTCCCAACCAGAAGCATATGATATCCCCACCTAACTGCATGTTAGTGATATTCTAATATACTGAAGTTGCTATAAGTAATATTATAATTATTATATTTGAGCAATCATAAAAGCACCCCATCAGTCATCTCTAAAAAAATAATAAAAAAAAAAACACCATCCTGTAATACATACCTACGAATGGCATTTTTGGGCTTGAAAATGGTATGGAGAGCAACTCTGATACGATAGTGACGGCTGAGCACTTCACTTCAGTCAGAAGGGGGGGGGGGGTGCAACGGATCTGTTGTTGTTGTTGCTTTGGAGGGTTTGATGACTCCTGCCGAAATACACATTGTTACAGATACCAACCTGAATTAGAATAAATTTACCATGTACTCGGTATATTCTCTGTCTCTATTGTCAGATATATTGCATGTTTGAATACTTAGGCAATATTCTAGTTAGAAAAAGTCTATTAATTATGTGACTGGGAAAATAATGGTTTCCATCCAATGGCACTAATCACAACTAAAATATTAACTCGTTACTCGTACTTATTGCACAAGTGTCCACTAAAAAATATTCATCAAAAGAGTCTTTTCATTAAAAAAGATATCGACAGTTATCCTGCTAAATTTTATATAAACACTCATTTTTACTTATTGTAATAAACTTTTACATTCAATTCAACTCAGTATCGTATTAGCTGAAGGTTGATATGAAACTAAAATGTAAATATCTTAAAACACAAGAGAAAAACAAATTAACCATTGGTACCATACATACAACACATGAATTAATTTTTTTTTTTTTTTTTTTTTTTACCAAATTAGGGGATGGGACAAGGTCCTGATACAGTATACTTCAATTCCAAAAACACTTTTATTGTTATAATTGGCCTAATACATAAACTGACTCAATACAACACTATGGCAATATATTGTCTGTATACAAGTTAAAAACACTGCATAAAACACACCAGTCAACATTTGAATGCATTACTGTATAAACAACTGTGTATGAAACATTATCTGTTACACAATTGTTGAAGGCATAGGGAAATAGGGTTCCCTTCACCCACAATTTGTTACGATGGTACAGTTGGCATGGTATCCCTTATGATACAGGGGGGAGAGCGAGTGTTGGGGACCCAACTCTCTTTAACAATGACCCCAACAAAGGTTCAAATAGCCTCAGAACTGAACCCCTTGCCTGTCAGGGGTCCTGCACTGGCATTAGAGCCTCCCAACTCCTTGTAAAAAGGGAAATGAGGTATTGATGACTGAATAATTTAATGGTAACTGAGGAACCTTTTAATGTCTTAGTGGGAAGGAACCAAACATACAGTACAGCAGTTATTGGACTATGAATGGCCTAACATCAAAAGGTTATATGTCAACCACAACATGTACAAACATTTTTATTTCATCATTATCAATACCCCATTTCCCCATTCAGAATTTGCAAAGTGAATGGATAACACTTTTCAGCTGGTACAATGAAACAGACATGTAAATATATAATAAAGTGAGTAAACTGACAAAGAATTAACCAAGGACTATAACAGTGAATATTAAAAAGGGAATGCCAGCTAAAATCTCAGACAAAGCTTTAGTTCCCCTTACAAGTATAGCTATAATTTGAAATGTATAAAGGCCTATTCACTCATTATCACATGAATATATAAAAACACTCCCATATTAATATCCCTGATGCCTTCAAATTTATGCTAGGAAAACAGATTAGCACTTCAATCAAGAGGAAATCATCTGGGTTTGTGGCATAGTTTGTTAGAGAAATTAAGTACAGTACCATTAACTCTCCAATTTGCCAAGAAACAATTTCTTTTCCCAAGATTTTACCTAGTTCAGTACAGTAATACTTTGTTTACCACTGTAGGTGTTATGGGTGTGTATTACACTGTTCGTAATGAATGTGTGTACAGTTAACTCTCTTTGTACATTACACACCCATAAACCCAGTGGATAATGAAGGTTTACTGTACACTGATTCATAGACAACAATACAATACACACTCATAACAACAGTGAAAAACAAAGGATTACCATATTCTCATTTTTCCTCAATCACTCCTGGGTACAAGTCAGTAATCAACTGTAATTATTGTCCCCTATGAAGAAATTTGCTTCACACAGATAACAAGGTCAAAATTAACTCAAATGTAGTACTGTATTATCAAACAACAAAGCTGGCAATACATTTTTTGGTAATATATTTAAACTAGACTAGACGAGCCAGTGCCTGCAATGTACATTTCAGAACTAACAAATTTAAAAAAATATTCTTACAGTAGCTTTAATTTTCATAATAAAATTAATCTACACAATTTCCCTCTTTTCAAGGGGCTGGGAGGCTCTAGCGCCAGTGCAGGACCCCTGACAAGCAAGGGGTACAGGTCCGAGGCTATTTTTTTGTTATTGTTGCTGTTTTCCTGGGGCAGAATGGCCTCCTGCCCCACAGACCCCTGGTACACTCTGGTCACAGTGAAAAAACAAATTAAAATAAAGTATGGGCTGGCCCTACTGTATATGCCTGGGCTATTTTAGCAAATCCCAGGAAGATGGGACCAAAGCTTACTGGACCAGGGAGTCTGGGGGCCTCCGACCACCAGGGAGATTGGTGGGAAGGTCTTTGATCCCAAAGTCAGTACTGTGGGCCCAAGTCCACGTTATCACAAGAGCTACAAGTGGGGTCGCACCTTCCATGAGACCAGTCCTGAAGGGACCATAAAGGGGGAGGGAGTTTAGACTGCTGCATGCAAAGGGATAATGCACCCGTGTGTGCTGGCGGTCCATACTGAGAGTGTCTCCGGTTGCAGTACACCTCACGTGGATTTTTAATCCATGTGGGCAGATCTCATCAAATCCACTAGAACGTGGCCACAGTGAATAAAGTCAGCCCCCCTGGGCAAAGGCTATTTGTAAAAAAAATGTACTTTAGCAGATGTACAACATACAATTCATTAGCCTTGGAACATAGTAATCCCTTGTTTTCCACTGTTATTATGGGTGTGTATTATACTATTTTTAATGCAGCAGTGTACAGTAAATCTCATTATCCACCACTGGGTTTATGGGTGTGTAATGAACAAAGCGGATTTACAATACTATTACTGTTTAAGATAAATTATATATAATGTTCATCACATCACTTGTCTTTCTCATCATTTTTCCTATTATCAAAAAATGTGATGGGATCAGCTGGTATAACATCATTCTGTAGTGCAAATGAACACAGATCCCTCTTCATGGCAAATGCATCCTCTCCATCAGCGTAATATTTGGGCTCAATTTCAGATATTCTGTGGACAGAGTAATCAGGATAAGTATAATTACCTGCACAGTATTTACTTACTGTACTTCCACAACTAAAACTGCAGTAATAAGTATAAGTACAGTACCTCTATTTACACTTATTTACTACCCCTTTTAAGTCATGCATATACCATTATATATTAACCAAATTTATCTCTTACAGGTTTATCAATAAAGTATATTGTAAGGCAAGAAAATGTCAACACCAATCATATTAACACGACTCAGAGTTGTAGAAGCTAAAGTCAGGGTTACCCTTGTCAGACAAATCTATGCACACCCATCATCAAATTCTAAGAATTAAGGGGATAGTAAACTTTTGGTACAATGGAGTGCCATGATTCCTCCTAAGTATTGCTAGGGAACAGGATCAGATTAATGATTATAATGGTGGCCTGTTGCTGAGAATAGTTTGGAGGAAACAATTGCTCCAGATTTACCAACCCTATACTAAGCACTCTACCCAGGCCTGCCAAAAACTAATACACATCATACAGTACAATCAAGTTTTAAAGTTATTTTTGATACATTGAAGTGCCTTGATTCCTCCAAAGTATGCCAGGAAACAGGACCAGATTAAAGAAGGAAAAGAAATGAAGAAAGATAGAAAGAAAGGAAAAAAAAAAAAATTCTGTTGCTTGGAACAGTTTGGAGGAATCAGTTGTTCCAGATTTACTGTACCAACACTGTACTATATACTGATAAATAATGCAACAAATATAATGATAAATAATGCAATAAATATAATACTAAATAATGATAAATAATGCAATAAATATAATACTAAATAATGATAAATAATGCAACAGATATAATACAGTATTATATAATGATAAATGCAATAAATATAATACAGTAAAACTCCCTAACTTCGGACATTTTTTACATGTTTTAGTGAATAACTCTGTTAATACAGGTAATGGTGCAATTTTATTCCTGTTGGTGTCATGTGGTAGCCAGGGAGAGTGTACCTCCTAAATCCATATAACAAAAAAAATTAAGCACACTAAATTCGTGCTTTTTTTTAAACAATTTTCAAGTGTCTGAAGTTAGGCAGAAATTTCCTAACTTCGGACAGTTCTTCCCAACTTCGGACAGGATTGTATTTTCCCTTTAAACATGAGAATGGTTAACAGCATCGATCTCTGGACACGCTTGCTGAACTTCGGACACCTGAGGAGTTTTTAAAAAATGTAAAAAAAAAATTACTGCATTCATGGCCAGAGTTATACATATATAGAGATATATCCAAAAATAGCTTCTTTTTTAAGCACATAAATTGAAATCACAATAAGTTGCATCATATCACATTGTAGTGAGGTATTCTTGGCATAGATCTAACTAAGAACTATTCAAAAACTTTTCTAGCCGAAAAAAAAAAAAAAAAAAACGCATTACGTATTCACAAAACCGGAAGAGGAAGTGACCTCTTCTTTAACAAAAAAAAAAAAAAATTCACCTAAATATCAAGTTGCTACCTCACTGACTCAACAAATGCATACTGAAATAACATAATTCCAGGTACTAATGACACACACACCCATTTTCGGTATTCCTTGACTTGATTACCTGTATAAAATATTATAACTAAATAACTAATATAACTTTTTCCTTCAAAATAAAACTCATTACTGGTTAAGGCACCATACTATAGCCCCTTACAGGCAATAACTATTGTACTGGTAGTACTGACAATCTTGCAGAACTATATCACATATTATATGGGTACCGGTATCATTACTTAGGCCAAAGGTTTACATCTACATCAAAAATCATCCTTTGCTTACGGTCAAGTATTGTGAGGATTGTGAGGATTCTGTTCCACAACAGTAACTCTTCATCATGAGTCAATGAGGTTCCACGTCCTACTGGTTTGCTATGTTTTTGTTTCAGGTAATCATGCACTGTCCTTTTTTTAATTTATATTTTTCTGTTGTTTTGCGCACTCATGTTGTTGTTATTTATGTCATTTTTAGTCTATTCAAGGGCTCTTTTGGATACTTTACTTGTGTAAGCTCTTTTCTTTTTCGTTGGAGATTTTGATGTATTAGGTATGTTTTTCTGTTTATATAATTTGTATCACTTAACATTAATATATATTGTCTGTCCGAAGTTTGGAATATATTTACCTTAATTAATTTGTCTGTCCGAAGTTAGGACTTTTTTCTGTAAAATATGGAAACATTCATTAAAAAAATCATAACACGGTTATGCATGCATATATTTTAAATTTGTTTACTGCCCAGTACTTACAGATAGTGTCCACGTAAAATCGTACCATTCACGTTCTTACAACTGAAACTCTTTGTTTTGTGTGAACAAAGTTTTCAGGGTTAAAAAATTCAGACTTTTTTTTCATTGCATTTGTCGAATATTTTCACCCAAACATATTCAAGCTATTATAATAGAATTTATACATAATAGTCTTTGAACATTCCCCTAACTAACACCATCATTAATTTTTGCAAATATAGCACTCTCTTCCAGTACAGTTGAATTATTACATTTTTTCGCGAAATGTCCGAAGTTATGGCGCAGTCCGAAGTTAGGGAGTTTTACAGTACTGTATAATGATAAATGCAATAAATATAATACACTATAATGAAAAATAATGCAATAAATATAAGTCCGGATATCTTACGTAAACTTGAGGGTATTGGTGTAGAGGTTGAGGGCGGCTCTGTTGGATTTACGTACATGAAGTGACACATACTTGGCATTAAAACATTCAACCATTGCTCTAGCTGTCTGGTCCATTAGCTTCTGGGCAAGGCCTAAACGTCTGAAAATCAAACATGAAAAATATTTATTTATATATATAGATAATTATACAGTATTTATATATTTTTATATATATACTATTTAATCAATGATATGTTCTTCAGAGGGTACACACATACATAATACACTTTTGGTACATGAGAAAGCTTGAGGTTTTCGAAAGTATGCCAGGGAATAGAACAAAATTAACAAAAACAATTATGTCCTATTGCTTAGAATAGTTTGGAGGAATCAGTTGGTCCAGATTTACCAACACTGTACAGTACTATCCCCTTAAATTATTCCTTTAATTTTCTAGTTCCAACAAATCTTCCTATTATTCTCTCTATTTCCTTCATTGACATAGTAATTATACATAACCTTTGGTGATGTTATATCATAAGTCATTTTAGGTGTCTAACATCAGAGTGGCTTACAAGTAGCCTTAGTAGTTTTCAGTAAAAGAAGGTAAAGCTAGATAAAATTCACAAAGTAAACATGTACACAAACACACATTATTATACACCAAACCATAGCTTATTTTATACACCATTTGGTTATGTATAAAAAACAATAAAAAACAAACGCACCAAATATTTGACGGGTAATCCCCTCTGCCGCTAGACACCATTTCTTATCAGTTACTCAGTTTATCTTATACAGTACTGGACAAATGGATAATCAGAGATATGTTAAATAATAACAATACCATTACTGTACAGTATAATTATAATCATATTTTATTCTTGTGAGTCATTGGGTCATATTCAAGAACATTTGTGTTGTTGACAATGGTATGGTACCGGCACGATAACTCCATAGATAACCAACAGAGCCATCGTACCGGTATCATGCCATCATCAACACCATGGATGTTCTTGCATCCGATGGATTATGTTTAGCCCATTCCAGTCAAGTGTGATAATATCAATGGGACTTTTCCAATCAATACCTTATTATAAAATTACAGTAATGTCTTGTTTACCACTGGTGTTATGACTGTGTATTGTACTGTATGTAATAAATCTATGTACAGTTGTGGCACATAGTCCTTGATCAGGGTGTAAGGGGAAATCTGGTAAAGGATTATGTGCTGCGACTGTACAGTAAACCCTTTTTGTACATCACATGGGTATGGATTGTACTGTATGTAATGAATGTGTGTACAGTAAACCCTCTTTGTATATTATATGAGTGTGTATTGTACTGTATGTAATGAATGTGTGTACAGTAAACCCTCTTTGTACATTACACACCCATAAACCAAGTGGTGGATAATGAGTGTTTACTGTACACTGATTCATACATAACGGTATAATACACACCCATAACAACAGTGCAAAACAAGGGATTACTGTACACTGTGTCTGTCTGTGTGTGCATGATGAGTTATACTCTATGACTATACTACTGTACAGTATATATAAATTCCATCACTTAAATTAAAATACTGTACTATTAATAAATTAATTATGTCTTGGTTGATAATTACTTAGTGTACTATTTATTAATTCAATGTCTTGGTTGATAATTACCATACTATTTATAAATTAAAGGACTTGGTTGATAATTAATTACCATACCCAGTACTATTTATAAATTAAATGACTTGGTTGATAATTAATCACTTTATTACTTATAAATTCAATGTCTAGGTTGATAATTAAATACCATATTATTTACAAATTATATAATATCCTGGATTATAATCAACTAACCTGTGACTCCTACGTACAGCCAGGGAGGTAATGTGTCCGTGGGGATCCTCTTCACTTTCCTCTTCCATCTTGGCAAGCACATACCTGTAATATATTATATAAATTAGTATAAAACATTAAGGCAGTGTTGGTATATCTGGAGCAACTGATTCCTCCAAACTACTCCAAGCAATAGGACACCATTATTTTTGTTCAACTGATTCTATTTTCTGGCATACTTCGAAGGAATCAAGACACTCTATTGTATCAAAAGTATACAGTATTTACATTCTTAAATAATTTTAAACACACAATCTGAGTTATGTATTACGGTATATAAAGAGTGTAAAACATTATCTTTAGTATAGATAGCATCAGATCTCCACTACTGTGTATGTATCTATGAAGTGATTCTTTTACTACTGCACTAAAATTGAGTCTCCATTATTATCTGAAAATCTTAAAGTTTTGGAATTTTCAAGGCATCCATTTTTTATAAAAGGGACAATTTCTTGGAGGTGGTGGTGGATGTTGTTGATGTTCTCCCGGGGCAGAATGGCCTCCTACCCCACAGACCCCCGGTATGCTCTGGTCACAGTAAAAAAAAAAACAAATTAAAATAAAGTAGGGGCTGGCCTTATATGTCTGGGCTATTGAAGCAAATCCCAGGAAGATGGGACCAGAGCTTACTGGACCAGGGAGTCTGGGGGCTTCCGACCACCAGGGAGATTGGGGGGAAGGTCTTTGATCCCACAGCTAGTGCTGTGGGCCCAACTCCACATTACCACAAGAGCTACAAGTGGGGCCGCACCTTCCATGAGACCAGTCCTGAAGGGACCATAAAGAGGGAGGGTAAAATGGAGTGCCAATGAATCCTCCAAACTATGTAATGAAACATACTGTATCTCCAATTAGTAACACTGAGGTGATTTGTTTCCGGGGATAGTTTGGGGGGAATTGGTAGCCCTTCAGTGACATACTATACTGGTATTGCCATTTCAGGGCAATGCTATGAGGGCCTATACCAAACAGGAAAAATGCAATGGCCTGGTATGGTCCGTGCTATGCTTTTTCTTCTTTGCCAGTACTGTAAAAATATACTATGACTATGTCTATAATTATTATAATGGTAAAAATATATGTACTCCAGCCTTATCCTGGTATGGTTTGTGCTACATTTTTGTTTTTTCTCAGTACTGTATAAATATTATTCTAAATAATACTGTAATATAATGGTAAATACACTTCTATTCCAGACTTATCCTGGTTTTTGCTATGCATTTTTGATGTACTGTATATACTCTAAAAAATAATGTAATACATCCATATCCCATCCTCATCCTGGTATAGTTTGTGCTCTGCTTTTTTTGCCAGTACTGTATAATAATTGTAAACACACCCCTTGTCTCAACCCTATCCTAGTAAATTAATCGAATATAACTCTATTTCACATATTCTTTACATCTTTACTTCACATCTGAGTATTATGGATGCAGATGTGGTAATATTGTCATTGTAAATATGGATACGGATATGGATGTTGATGTTCAGTTAAGCTGGGCTACCACCTAGCCAACCTTCCCTCTCGATGCCTCCCGACCACCAAAGTTTCGAAAGATGTGGTCATTCGTGCACGACTTAAGCTGACTGTGCCACGCCCCCCACACCTCTGCGTCCAACCCCTGACAACAGTTGTCCAGACTGGGACCAGACTAGGACAAGACCCAGGTATGTTCCCGATTGGAGACGAACAGAGACGAATGATCTTGGATAGTCGAGTTGAGGACAGGACTACAACACAACTGGGACATGACCACATAGACGTGAGTAGTTTGGGGTAATGCGCCGATGCCCCAAGTAGGACGAGGCGATGTGATGAGGTGGGCGTAACCCTTGTCATATGACAGTTCACTCAACCCTTCTGCTGGAGAAACATCTTTCCTACAAACCTCTGCTCAACTTCTACATGGAATTGTCTGGCCTTAACCCTTATGACTTGCTTTTGTATGTGCTGGCAACAGAAGGGTAAAAAATGGAAACCAATTCTGCACTGTTGTTGTCCAGCGTCATTGTGGCTCAGCAGGAGAGACAGACGCTGAGGAAGAAGTTGATGGTCCTTCCTTGGAAGGACGAATCTTCTTCATCTTTTTGAAGGTGGTCTTTGCAGTGGCAGACATCCTTGTAGGGCATGAAGGCGACATTGAAGGAATGTGAGGTGTTGTACAGTCGGCAAAAAAAGTTTCGTTACCACCCCTACGTTAATTTTAACATCGGTAAGCATGGTAGGGCTGGTAGTCCGCCAACTGGGCAGCAGTGCCTAGTGTCATCCAAGACATCTGGGACAGCTATCGTCTTTGCTGCAGCTGATAATATTCGGGCCGCGGTAGTGTACAAGAACTATTACTATTTAACTATTCATTATTAAACATAAGGAAATGCGTTTGAGTATTTTAGAACACGAATAACCGTGAAATATCCAGATAATATAACAGTGGGTGAAAGAACATCATCCCCACTTGCCTGCCTATGAGACACTGAGGGATGGGGCCGATGGGCATGGAGGGTGGGCCTGGGTGGCCCTCGCGTCACACCTGACTCGCCAGTCAGGCGTACCAACATTACATCACACTGTTAAAAGGATGGTAACGAAACTCTTTTTGCCGACTGTACATGGCAGGAGAATGAGAGGGCGAAGACGATTTTGGGCTTTATGCCTATCGACTCATATGTAGGTCATTAAAGTCAGTCTGTTACATCAACATATTTTCCCCTAGCCTACAAGGTTGCATTCTTTGCTCTTACAGCCGGGCACCTACTTACTGCTAGGTGATTAGTGGACTGAGAAAATTGTCCAACAATTCCACCAACATGAAAGGATGATACGCGGTCGTTTTTTATACCTGGGGACGCATTGCCGACATCACGTGACACCCTGTTGCCATGTCAGAGACAACTAGCTGTGATATGTTTTTTGAAATTTGGTCGTCCTATACCCGTTTATGGAAAACTAGACACGTCCTGCCAGGGGAGGCCCCCTACCAACCCACCCACCCAAAAAAGTCGGTGGCAGTTGGGGATAAGTGAACTGACCAAAGCCGACGATTGACAACCATGCCAACCATCCCGTCCAACTTTGAGCATGCTCAAAAAGTACACAGTAGCCGACCCCAGGTGACTAAAGGCGTCCTGACGGGACAACGTGGGTCTTGTCCCCGAACATGGTGACAATTAGAGCCGAAAACTGATTTCTTAAATGGTCGGGAGACATCAGGAAGGAAAGGCAGCTAGGTGGGAACCCGGCTTTACTTATGAAAATGTGTATCACCTTAGTCAATGTTGTTTCTTATACAAACAAGTTAATTATCAAGGTGGTTTCCATACACACAAACACTACTTACCCTACAATGTGTACCAATTCATCCTCATACAAACAGTTTATTATCAAGGTGGTTTCCATTCACACAAACACTACTTACCCTACAATCTGCCCCAATTCATCCTCAGCTACATAAGAGAGTTGTGGCCAGGAGAGTCCATGATAGAGGTAATATTTCATTTGATAGTTTTCTGGAAGGCATAACAGATTGCAGTGTTGCATGTGCATCAGGTCCTCTGGCTGAAACAATACCAGAAATTTCAATTCATTTATATTACATCTTACTATTGTATGCAAGAATATAACCAGTGGTATTGATGATTGTGTGGTACTGGTACGATGGATTTATAGTGCGTCTATCAAGTCAACATACAGGTACTACACCATCCGTGGTATTGACGATGGTGTGGTACCAGTAGCATGGATTTATAGTGTGTCTATTGAGTCATTGTAAAGGTACTAAACCATCGTCAACACCATAAATGTTCTTGAATAAGTATGGGCCAGTAGTTATATTATACTCATACACTATAGTTATGATAAAAAGGAAAAGCTATGGTCAACCACAAGGAAACAGGCTTTCCAACCCACATAACCAGGGCAAAATACTGGGACCTAGCCGGATCTGGCAACACTGCTACAAAACGGCAATTCTGTCAATAAATACCGTCATTTCCTGTACTTTTCCAAGGTTATATCCTGGTAGTTTGCCCAGGTTCCGGTAGTCTGCCCAGGTTAGGTCCCGGTAGTCTGCTGCGGTCTAGGGTAGGTTAGGTAAGGTCAGGCTAATTTCAAAATGCCCTATGCGGAGGAAATACCATAGAAGAAAATAGTCTTAGAATGGTCTAAATAAGTGGGTAATGAAGGTAGAAAAAGCGTACGCGACAACGGTAATTCTTTCAATATTTACCAAACATTGCATTCTGAAAACCTGGAGTCGAAAACAAATTATGGACAAACGCTGACTATTACCAACAATAGATTACGGGCCATATGCAAGAACGTTCGTGGTACCAGTACGATGGCTCTGTTGTTTATGGGGCCATCATACCGGTACCACACCATCGTCAATACCACCGATGTTCTTGCATACGGCCCTACGTGTGGTGTCCAATACATTTATAGTCACATGTTAATTATCTTCTCTTACCATATAACAAGACAAATTTTACAATAGACAAATCGTATAATAGTTAATTTCTATCTCTTACCATAAAACAAGACAAATCTCACCTTGGCACACCGAATATTCATGATAGTAATATAATAAGTGGCTCTGTTGTTATTCACAAAACTGGCTCGTGTTTTCCTCCAGACTCCAGTGTTGCCAATGGCAGACTGGCAGTGTTGCCAAATGTGACCAACAAATATGAGCTATAAAAAAAAAAAAATTATAGACTGCTAGACTAGATGGGAAATGTGCTAGATATATACTAGGAAAACTTTGGTCTCGTCCCCTACATAATTTTAAGGATTATACACGTGGGATTATATTGATAATGATACTAAAGCACGTATCACACGGGGCGTTTCACTGGACTGCTTCACCCAACCAAATGGTAATTTGGTACAACTAGTTCGTCGAACTTGAAAACACCTCTACTAGCAGACGTGTTCACTATTCGCGTCGACGCGCGATCCGTGATTCGTCGAACAATAAGTCAATAACAATAATAACAAAGATGGAGCGAGGGCGGCGGGATCCTTGGCGGGAGGCTCGGAGATTTGCTGCAAATATTGTAGCTCTTGGGGTCTATGTTTTGGCGAGGATGTGGGCCAATGTGACCGCCGAAGCTGCGATTTGTAAACAAATATCATATTAGCGTCATATGACTGAAATAAATATATCGCAAAAATATTTATCATCTGACACGCTGGGACACTGGCGGTGCCACTCATTGCCAGGGAGCATATTAACCAAGTCCAACTACGTAGGTGTCATAAGGATCCTCTCAGCCAATCAGAACGCTTGCTGGGCCAGCCTCAGGTACGTACAAACCACAGATGCACTTCTTGTTGGATTGCCCCAATGAGGAGAGAAAATGTCTACAAGAATTACAAAGGCCATATGAAGAGAATGGTATTAATATAGTGGGGAGAATGTTATTTGTAAATGAGAATATGGAATTGAAAAAGGAAACCCTAACTAAAATGTGGAATATAAGAAAAATTAAAATTAGTGAAATAATGGAATAGGATAGAAAGAAAATAAAGAAAATGCAAGTGCCGATGCAAAGGCGATACTTCGACACACAACTCAACTCAATCTCCATTATCGTTCTTATCATAAATCGATCAATATATCTTTTTCGCTCACAGATCCTGTATCTAAAAAGACATATTAGTATCTGTAACTAATTATGATATCCATATATACGAAAAAAAAAATCTAAATACTCTAGGTAGAACGTAACTGTGGCAGTTTAATTAATGACTGCATGGTAACCACAGAGCTATACACATATATAGAGCGCGCAACCCCCCCCCCCCTGGCGTGTCACCACCGGAAGTGGGTTGGCGGCCATGATAAGTTGCCCTTCCCCTCAACCCGCCAGCCTGTTAGCTTATGCCAGCAGGGTAAGATATTATTTCATTTATTCGGTCTTTCATTGATGATATGGTATATTAACTACATTATAGTGACTCACAATATATGAATAAGTATTTCTTTAACCGATATATCAGTGAATGGCTGATTAAATATAAATACATTTCGGTTAAATGGTGAAATGAGTTAGATAAACAAAACTATCGTTGGCACTCATCCACAGTCACCTTCTTATAATATATATATACAACGTATGTACACCATGGTAGTGGACACTAATCTTTGTTGGAGTTCTAATATTGAAAATACAACACTCCTCCCTTGTATTCTACCATCCACCTACAAATCTGAATTTTATAAATGAGCTCTCTCTATGCCCACTCTACCTCAGTCTATAACCGGTAAAATCTTATTTAGCCTATATCATAATAACTCATAATGTTACTATCCAAAATCTATACAGTACAGTATTACTAAACTAGTAAATTATCATCAGGTTATTAAAAGGCCAGTGTTGACTACAGTAATGTATTATTTTTATGTAGGCCTTCTGTAAATTCTACATTCCAATGAAGAACCAATCTGCAATAATAAAAATCACTCCTAGGCCCTCTCCACACTAGAAATATTATTGAAACCAATGCATCAACAGAAAACCAATGAATTCAGAGAACATAGTCTTAATAATTGTATACTAATTAATATTAATTTGCGAGATAAAAATAACACTTAACTCTTAATATAGGACGGCTGAAACACACAATGATGTATCATAGCCTACATCAGTATGCAGTGACCATATTGACCATTTAAGATCGGCATTGGCTGAATTAGGGCTTGTTAGGCTACTCTGCATGTGGTCTCTTTATTAAAAATTGGCAAGTTAGTTTGGGCCTATTTAGATCCTGGGATTAGATAAATATATAATCTAGCATGAGCTAGCATTGCTTTAGGACACTAAGTACAGTAAATTCATAAGCCAACTTATTATCTTGTACAGTATAACAATGAGAAAAGAGTACAAAAAAAAGCTTGGTTTAGTATAGATGTTTAAAAGTCATTGAGCTATATCATAATATTAAACAACCCTTCTTGTTCCTTATACAGTACACTCCATAATCTGCCCAAAATTATAGGATAGTAGTCACGATAATATATTGGTAAAAATAATTCCCTTTATACATTAAGGCTGCTACTTATCGAGTGTTTTTGGAATGTTAAGAATCTCGTATCTTCAATGGTTTAATTAATAAAAAGGAGTATGGATCTCTAGTAAAATTTCCCAATTTTTGACTTATGACTCCTGCAGCCCTTTGGAACCCTATACACTATAAAATGGGGACATTTCTTTGTATCTGGCAGCACTGGAATCATAACAATCTCTTCTCTGCAGCGGGTATTTCGGACCAAAAGTCAACTAAAGTTACGTAATTTTTTTTACTGAAGTCCAAAATTTCGGTGAAAATCTTACGATACTTACTAGAGATGGCTGCCAAAAAGGTGTTTGGCTACATTTCTGGGATGTCCATCAACCATTTTCCAACACTTCAGACATCCACCTTGTTGAAAATACACATGGAATTTATTCACCTTTTTGGTACTCAAATATTGCCCAGCTCATGGACTAATACTCAATCGTTAGCTGTCCTATCCAACCTTATCGTAGCCCATAATCAGCCCTGCACTGCCTTGCCCTGCCATGCTGAAATTTTGCGGTTATCATGGTAGGATCTTAAGTTCTGCTGTGCGACGATGACCCCTGGTGTGTTTCCTGAGGAGCACGAGGTCGTGGAGGGTGAGACCACGCCAAGTCCTCAGTCCCTTCATTACGTGCAGGTTCTCACACGTGTCCACCATGAGACGTGCGGCAGACAACCCCAGCACACAGTTGTAGAGTTCCAGCACCTGCAGCCAGGATATAATCATATACACGTGAGTACAGTTATTACCCACCCGGCCCGGCTATCCTTTTGACATTGTAAGCTATAACTCCTACAATGGTTTCTTTATTCCTAATGTGTACATATATAAAGTGGAAAATATAGATCGCTCAAAGCTAGACCTTAAATTACCTAAGCCAGGTTTAGAGAATCGGCTGGTATAGCATATATGTACAGTCAGAAGCAAAAGTCCTGTTGCCACATCTGCCACGCCATGAAGTAAGGCTTACAGTATGGAAATATAAGCTTAACAGGCTCGTAAACCAATTAAAGCAGAAGTATTTTAATTTCCCCCCAGGAATATTGTGTTTTTGAATGGTGAATGTGTTGGTTCGATTATTATCCTATATAATAATATCCTTCAAGAAACGCTGAGTGAGACCACACGACTTTTGCCGCCGACTGTACCTATATATTTTCACCCTCATTACTTCCAGAGGGAGGTTATACTCAGTGAGGTATTTGTCTGTTTCCTGGTATAGCTTAAAGAAATTAGTAGCCGTCATATTTAACCACATACAGTGAGTGAGATTACTCTGATATAATGTCATTTCAACTATCCTTCCTTTCCCCATTCTTCCCTCTCTCATTCATCGGAGGCTTTTCCACAGAGAGAGAGAGAGAGAGAGAGAGAGAGAGAGAGAGAGAGAGATGTAAGTATGCGACGTGGTCTTGTTCACCTGAAGATTGTTCATTCTGTTGACGGCTAGAATCTGTAGAAGGTCGTTTTCCACCAGGTTGGTTGGACGGCAAATGAGTCGCTGGAGCCGAGTACACTTCCTTAACGCCGCCACCAACCCCTGCCGCACTAGGGTGAAGTCCTTTGCCCACGCCTTGGGTCCCACGCCTGTCATGCAGTCCAGCTCTAGCACCTGCATTACACCACACAGGATATGTATAAGTATAGGCACTAATTAATTACCTCTTCATGCAATTTTGATACTGGGTACAGTATTGATAATACTGCAAGGGCTGGAAGGAGTCAAGATTGGTGGTTACAATATCAACCATGTTAGGTAGGCAGATGACACGGTTCTGGTGGCGGACTCTGCAGAGAAGCTGCAACATTTGTTGGATGTGACGGTGAGGGCGAGCCAGGAGAAAGGGTTGAAGGTCAATATGGACAGACCAAAGTGTTGGTGGCATCTAAAACAAATACACCCAGAGTAAGAATAGAGGTAAGAGGAAGAAGAATAGAGCAGGTGGAAATTTTTTTCGTATCTAGGGAGCTTCATAACAGAAGACTGTCGATGTTAAAAGGAAATTAGATCGAGAATTGGCATTGCGAAGAGTGCATTTAAGTGGTTGAAGGCGTATCTGACATGGACAACAGAAAGTTGTCCATGGGAATCTGGGCTGGTACTTATAGAAAGTCATAAATTTTAGCCATAACTCTAGTCATAGCTGTGATAGATTCATAGTGCTTATGACAGATTCATATCTCTTATGAATTATTTATGATAAATATCCGCCATTTTGGAGGCTTATGACAGATTCATAGTGCTATGACTTTCTATAAGTACCAGCCCAGGAACATTGTTGTATGGATGTGAGACTTGAACGGTGAACAGAAAGATGCAAGAAAAGTTGGAAGCAGTTGAAATGTGGTTATGGAGGAGAATTCTGAAGATACCTGCATGGACAGCAAGACAAACTAATGTGGACGTACTGAGGCAGATGGGATCAGAGCGGGAAATGATGATGACAATAAGAAGACGACAAATGAGATTTCTCGGACATGTGATGAGGAGGGATGAGATGGAGGCTGTGGTGCTGACCAGGATGGTGGAGGGAAGGAGAGCAAGAGGACCACAGAGAAATAAATTTATGGATGGTGTGACGAGAGTGGCAGGGGAACATCTTAAGCCTGCAGAGTTGTTGCAGCTAACAAGAGACAGAGTCAGGTGGCGTTCCATAGTTGCCGAAGTCCAGGTGGATGTGGCACGTCGGTAATGGTAAGTGTACCCAGAATGAAAATAACCTATTTCTGACGACTTGACAAATATCTGTGCCATAATAAACCCTGGCTTGGCCCCAAGAGTTAGGGCGACACTTTGGCCTGCTGCTGTAATACTCTAGGTGGTCACTACGCTAATAATACTCATGCACTCGTATACATCAAACAGAAAAAATAACCTGTGAGACTGAAACTGATGGGGTTACTATATTCTTACATCGTTATATATCCTTTGTCATATCAACAAGATACGCAATATAATCACATGGGTCGGAGAGAGTATAGATTTTTTTTGGTGTGGTCTAGTTATTTTAATAATAAAATATTATATATCAAAGCTCACTGACCTGCAGACGAGCGAGGGCGATACTGTCTGGGTTAGTGAGGGCTGCAAGAGAGTCCTTGGCAGGTACAGTGACTGCAGGGAGAGCCAGCTCCACCAGGTGTGGACACTGTCCTGCCAACAGGCCCAGGTCTGCCTCCCAATACACGTCCCCTTCCAGCCGTAGTGTCATCAGTTGACTTCCCACAGCCCAGGAGTACTCATACAGAGCTGTTGGGGCCAGTAAATATGGCTCCCTCACTGTTAACCTCACGTGTCGCAACCCAGACAACAGACGTAATTCATTCACTGTTACACCTGCAAAGTTTATGACGGCATTGACTGAGTTTAGAGCGGGACAGACTCGACGAAGAACTTGGAGCGTGTTAACAGTGACACAGCGGATGTTGATTTCCTGAAGTAAAATGCGAGCATTGCCATCACTCAACTCATCCAGTAGTTTGATGGCTTCCACAGCGTCTATGGAACCAAGGCTGGTCAGCTCTGGTACACGTTCTAATAAAGATACGAGGCCTTCCTGTGTTACACTCGTACCTCCAACATCCACATGTCTGAGATGCACTGGAGCCCCTTCCCCACCACCCCACCTTAGGTTTACGATGACTCGACCAATTCCTTCATCAGTTACCCCAGCCGACCCTGATACATCCAGATGTGTCAGTAGGCGGCAATGACGAGTTAGGAGTGTTAGAGCTTCATCAGAGGCATTGATGAGTCTCACACGACGTAACTGTTTGCAGGTACGGCAGATATCAGTAAAGACACGTTTGACGGCATCAGTCATGAGTGGAGGCATTGTTAACACCAGGTGACGGAGACCTTCACCATTATACACAAGCAGTTCTATATCAAGAGGCCAGTCAGTAGGATCATCAGGGTTTGGGCGAGGAATTGTAACATAGACAGGCTCCAGGACTGGTACATCAGGGGTCAACAACACTAATACACGATTCACAGCCGCCAGTTCACGACTACCATGGCGTAAATGTAGACCACCAGCCTTGAGTGCGTTATGTACCATCATAGCTCGTAGTTCCCTAGGCAGCTGTTCCAGATACTTTTGTACGGCAAACACCTGTCTTTTGGGCATATCCCGCCTTAGTGAGTACTGTATACGTTCCAGCCAGAACTTGCTGCACATTTCCTTTAGAGATATGACCGTTGGAGGAACTGTGGGAGGAGGAGCTGCACGGTATGGTGTTAGAGGTAGTGACTCCTGGTGCCTCGCCAGGGCCAGCGGTATGCGTGGTACCTGCATGTTATTTATTAAGGCCATTTTGATTATCTTAACGCATGTAATACGCTACAAATTTCTCATTACACATCTGTTAGTTACATAATATTCTTATCAACTCTAATGAGCTTTAGATGTATTTATACACACAATATAACTCCTAACTATAACCGTAGAGGTAAACCATGCACGGATCTCGGCGCTAACTTCACAGTGACTGTATACGTTTAACCCAGTTTTCACACTTGCTCTCTGACAGGTCCTTTGGGGCTCTGCTTTACTAGACGGAGCTGTGAGGTCTTGTAGTGTACAGTAAATCTAAGCAAGCCACTGACTTCAGGAGGAAATTCAGCGACGCACAATATCTTATGAGTCAGAGGGAATACCAGTAGACGTCAGACGGAAGGCACTGCAGGCAATGGGAGCCAGATTTGTATGTCAGAGGAATATTTTAGTTATTGATAGGTATTTATGTGTAAGGGGAGGAAAGGCAGACGTTAATGACAAGTGTATAATTATGCATGTGTGTGTGGCAGTGGTGACCAACAAGTGTGTGTGTGTGTGTGTGTGTGACAGAGGTGACTAACAGGTGTGTGTGTGTGTGTGTGACAGAGGTAACTAACAGGTGTGTGTGTGTGTGACAGAGGTAACTATAACAGGTGTGTATGTGTGCGTGGCAGAAGCGACCAACAGGTGTGTGTGTGTGTGTGTGTGTGTGTGGTAGAGGTGGCTAACAGGTGTGTGCGTGCGTGTGTGTAAAGTATAGCAGGTGTGTGAGTGCGAGGTCGGGTAGCAGGGAACACACACTGAAGCATCGTCACTACCCTTCACTCCCATTGAGGTAAATATAACGTTGTGTGCTGGTGGAAGGGGAGGGGAGGCGAGTTAGGGGAGGAAGGAGATGGGAGTGTCGGACGAGAAAAGGAGACATAAAATTAGGTATGGAGGAAAAGGAGAAGGGAGTGAAAATTGAGGTGGAGAGTAAGGGGAGGGGAAATTGATGTAGGGAGGGGAAATTGATGCGGAGGGGAAATTGCGGTAGAGAGGAAAAATTGAGGTGGAAGAAAGGAAACTGGGGAGAGGGTGAAGAGTTGGAGGTGATAGTGGAGGGAGGGAGGGAATGAGGGCACTATACTGTACCTTGCCAAGTCGGGCTGTAAGGGATAAGCAGACATATATTCATTTGACGAGAAGGGGTATGAGATGACATGTATGGTAAAAAAGACAGTGGAAGAAAAATGAATAATATCAAGAGCGTGAAATGAAGCATAATAATAAAAGATGAGGAGACGATTACTACTTAAAAAATAATGCATAATAAATGAAAGAAGGGAAGGAGGAAGTAAAAGAGCTTGCCAAGTATAGTGTATATTCAGGGAACCAAAATAAAACATATACAGCTTAGAAACATATTGAGAACGGTAGTGCATGCATTCTACCATGACATTATAACTAGTATTATATTTAACCATTAAACATATATTGGTTGCCAACATTCTATATTATTAATTACTACTACCTGAGCTAGGATTCTTCATAAGCCCTTCATGTAGGCCTATCTTTTTATTCATCCTCTACCTCACTCTCTCATACTGCAGTCCCTCTTTTTGGTCTCCTCATCACTCCCACTAGTCCCAAACTCGTGTTCTTATCTTTCACTGCTGCCACATCTCCCTTCAGCAGAAACCGCCTCCTTCAACAGATCTCTGGGGCTTGAACTCGGGTGGGTTAGATTACCAACATGAGAATTTTTCAATTTTCCCTTAACCCTACTAAAGTTATCTGTTTTTTTTTTTCACTGATGGTTAGTAACTTTGGTAATTTTTGTATTATATTGTCTTGTGGAGTAATAATAATAATTCCTGGGTTAATATTGTAGCTTAAATAATCCAAAGTGTAATATCCAACAGCTGGATTACTGTTGACCCTTATTGTATCCCTATATCCTACACCTTTTTCCGTTCACCAACCCATCCATCCTACCCTCTTCTAATCTGCCCTAAATCCTAACCATAAAATCTGAACTAACACCGAGGGATAAGAAAATAAATGTAGTATATATATAATAAATCAATGTACATTACAATTTATCACAACGAGACTAAAATAAACTTGGCTCTTGGAAGTATAGGAGAGCCAGGTTAGGTATTACTGTGTTAGGTGTTCTTCTAATCCAGTGGTTCTTAACCTTTTTCAATATATGCATCCCTTTAAAATCAGCAGTCAGTTCTCGCACCCCCCGATTGCTGAAATAAAAAAAAAATGCTAAAACTGAAATACGTGGTTTTAATAAGTACATTTGTAGCCATCACAATACATTTCATGAAAGTATTGTAATAGCTACACCGCTACAGAAATGATTTATGTTATATAAACCGACCATTTAAATACACGTGAAGAAAGCAAAATCAGAAATGATTCACAACCAATCCTCCACCCTACTGTATATTATGTATCAATAAGAAAAAGTTATTAAAACAGGGAAACCATAAATCACTCAAGCAGATGACTGTGTGTTAATGGTGAGGGAGGGTGGTGACGATAACCTCCCTCCCTCTGTGTCACCTACGTGTCCTCCCTCCCTCTGTGTCACCTACGTGTCCTCCCTCCCTCTGTGTCACCTATACGTGTCCTCCCTCCGTCGTCCCTCCGAATCACATACGTGTATCCTGTACTCGAGTCTGTTGCAACGTTGGCACTTCATTAGGAAATTAGGTGTAGGTTTTTCTCTAGCTCAAAACACTGTTGTAGCAAAAAGATTATTTTTTTTGCAGAAAAAAATAACATGCGTATATAAAAATATAATTTGCTTTAATTATGCCTATCCTCGCACCCCCTAGGAACCGGCCTCGCACCACCTAGGGGTGCGAGCACCCCTGGTTAAGAACCACTGTTCTAATCGCTGTGATGGTGGTCTTCTAATCGCTGTGATGGTGGTCTTCTAATCGCTGTGATGGTGGTCTTCTAATCGCTGTGTTGGTGGTCTTCTAATCGCTGTGTTAGGTGGTTTCCTAATAGCTGTGTTGGTGGTCTTCTAATCGCTGTGTTGGGCGTTCTAATAACTGTGTTGGGCGTTCTTCTAATGGCTGTGTTGGGCGTTCTTCTAATGGCTGTATTGGTGGTCTAATTGCTGTGTTATACTGTGTTTATATCTTCACTTAATTCTTGCAGTTCACCACAGCCGTTTCCTGAAAGCATTACATATTAATTTTTAAGAGTCACACCTGCATTACACAGGGATATACCTGGACCTTGCCTCCAACTATGTCACGAAACCGATGCCCTCACTGGTATGTACTATAATAATAAGGGATCTGTTTCGTGGCATATTTTGGAGGAATCTGAGACCTTCCAATTCATCAATAAGATAATCTGAGGGACGTGGCAGAGGCTATAGGAAGCCATGCACGTTCCCGCTTCTGCATGTGGTTCTTGCAGGTGGCGACCACAAAGCGACCGTGTGTCTCAGAAGGCCATTATCTCTCCTTGTCACTAATCTAATGGCCATTCAATTGAGTACTTGCATTATATTAGGTCGGCATTTACAACCTCCTCCACTCAAATAAAACAAAAACGTAGCCTACTATAGATAATATTAACAAGTGTCACAAAGCCGGTTATAAGATTAGATAAAAGATCAAACAGTTGCTGTGACCTTGAACACAATGGTGCAAAATTTGAGGTATTATTTCCATATTTAAGGAATTATAGAGTTTATATAAATGTGAGTTTAATCATGAGAAATATTCATTGCAGTCTTCTTCATCTTTCGGCTATTCCCTATTAGGGGTCGCCACAGCGGATCACCTGTTTCCACCACTATCTTATTAAATATAGACTTTCCCTTTCATCCCCGCAGAAACCCTTCTGTCACATATCACATAGAATTGTCTAAATAAGTGGGTAATGAAGGAAGAAAATAGTCTTAGAATGGTCTAAATAAATGGGTAATGGAGGTAGAAAAACCGTACACAATAACGGTTACCATTCTTTCAAAATTTACCCTATTTAGTACTATATTAAAGGTGTTTTTATTAAAATCTGGAGTGGATACTTTTTGGTCCGAAATGATAGGTTTTTGAAAATTTAGGGTAAAAGTTGATTAGTTGAACCGTAAAACTAAAAATAAGTCTGCGCAGCACATGAGAGTGATGAGACTTGGGGGAAAAAATCAAAATAGAGTTTAACGCTGACTCAGTATTATCTTTAAGTTTATTTCTATTGGTAATGGTGACTTGTTGGTGGTGAGATATTATTGGTCACTCATTTGTGTGTTCCAGAGAGGTATATACCATCGTCGTGCCAGTACCACACCATCGTATACACCACGAATGTTATTACATAAGACCCTCTCCTATTCTTGAAACTTGTATTCTTGTAACTTGGTGGTGAGACATTAATTATTAGTGATCTGTGTGTTACTATTAATCTGTGTGGTATATACGATCATGGCTCCTATTCTTGGATACTGGAATATACGTGGGGTAAGTCATTTATTTATAACCAAACTTTTTATATAACTGATTACTCGATTACTATAGCTTTGGTAAATTTGCAGAAGTATTGTGTTCACTATATTGTATATATTTGTATCATTACCTACTATTTTGGACCATTCTAACACTTTTCATCTATGATGCTTCTCTTGGAGATGCCCCGTTTTACAAACATAATTTGGAAATTAGGGTAAATATTGAAAGAATTACCGTTATTGCGTACGGTTTTTCTACCTTCATTACGCACTTATTTAGACCATTCTAAGACTATTTTCTTCTATGGCATTTCCTCCACAAATGTCCCATTTCCAAGATAGGGCATATTCAAATGGGGCATTTTGAAATTAGCCTGACCTTACCTATCCTAACCTAGACTGCATCAGACTACTGGGACCTAACCTGGGCAAACTACCAGGAAATAACCGTGGTAAAGTACAGGAAGTGACCGGGGCAAAGTACTGGGACCTTGCCGGATCTGGCAACACTGCTACAAAACGGTAATTCTTTCAATAAATACCGAAATGAGTCTGACCTAACCTGACCTGACCTAACTACCGTGATATAACAGGTGTAAACTATCATAAAGTGACCGGGGCAAATTCTCGGGACCTAGCTGGATGTGGTAACACTGCACGATCCTAGCTAAGAACACAGTACTTCTGTAATAATACCCTATTTTCTTCTATGGCATTTCCTCCGGAAATGCCCCATTTCCAAGATATATTCCCATTGGGAATATATATTCAAATGGGGCATTTTGAAATTAGCCTGACCTTACCTTACCTTACCTAACCTAACCTAACCTAACCTAACCTAACCTAACTTAACCTAACCTAACCTAACCTAGACCACAGCAGACTACCAGGACCTAACCTGGGCAAACTACCTGGACCTAACCTGGGCAAACTACCGGGAAATAACAGTAGTAAAGTACAGGATATGACCGGGGCAAAATACTGGGACCTAGCCAAATCTTACAACACTGCTACCAAACGGCAATTCTTTCAATACCCTTGTCATCACTCCTGTACCCTCATCATCACTCCTGTACCCTCGTCATCACTCCTATACCCTCGTCATCACTCCTGTACCCTCGTCACCACTCATGTACCCTCTTATTCACTCCTGTATCCTCGTCATCTCTCCTCTACCCTCGTCATCACTCCTCTACCCTCGTCATCACTCCTGTACCCTCGTCACCATTAATAAAAATCAATAAATACTGAAAATTGGAAAGTACTGATTTACCCCAATTATAATATATTTCTGTATGTTTCCCTAATTACTTACACCTTGCCCAACCCATCCGTTTATTATTGGAATTCACTGGTACTCCCATTAAAATGTATTTCCTGTAGGTTTCTCTAATTATTTCCCCCTTTTCCAGCTTGCCCAGCCCATCCGTTTATTATTGGAATACACTGGTACTGAGTTTGAGGACAAGTACTATGTGTGTGGACCGGCCCCAGACTACGACAAGAGCTGTTGGTTTGACGTCAAGTACAAACTCGGCCTCGACTTTCCTAACGTGAGATGACAGGGAATGTTTATTTTATCGTAGAGCCTGGATACACAATGAATAAATACTTGTACTCACCACCATTTCATTATACACTAATTGAAGACCACCCAATGTTTTTCCAGGCTTGTGTTATGTCTTAAAAGGATATAATTATGTGATATATGTAATCATCTTATATCCAGAGCCTACTGTATTTAGGTTAGGTTTTATTAAATTTACTCCATGAGGAAAAGGCATTTTGTTGCTCTTATAACATTGCAAAATAATAGGCATTTAGCAACAAAGAGAACTTTTCCTCAAAGAAGAAGTTTAATAATGCCAGCCTTATTTGCCTTTATTGTGAGACAATGGAAATACTTATTGTTGTGAGATAATGGGAATATATATTATTGTGAGATAATGGGAATACTTTATTGTGAGATAATGGGAATATATATTGTTGGGAGATACTGGGAAAATATATTGTTGGGAGATAATGGGAATATATATTGTTGGGAGATAATGGGAATATTTATTGTTGTCAGATAATGGGAATATTTATTGTTGCGAGATGACTGGAATATTAGTTGTATTATAATATATGTATTTACCCCTACAGCTGCCTTACTACATTGATGGCAACACAAAGGTCACTCAGAGTAATGCCATCATGCGTTACATTGCACGTAAACATGACATGTGCGGCAAGAATGAAGAGGAACGCTGGAGGGTCGATTTATTGGAGAACCATGCTATGGACTTCAGGAACGGATTTGTACGACTCTGTTACATGGAGTTTGTAAGTATAATAATGATTTATATACTGCATATTATTACAACACAATACTTATATATAGTACAGTATTGCCTTGTTTGTAAGTACAGTACAGTAATGATAATAAACTACAAATCACAACACAGGGCTTGCACAGTATACAGTACCTACAGTATATACAGTACAGTAATGATAATACATTACACTACATATTATCCCAACACAATATATAGTATAAGTTATTTACTGACTCTGTGTATAAAGGAAAGTGTTAAATTTAATCATGTTATATCAAGGGTCTACTTTCTATATATTATAAGTACACTCGGATACCATAGTCTCTAGTCCATCTGAGTCGAAACCCGAGATCTGAAGCAGGCAGTTTCTGGACGACAACCCACCCAAACTATCTCGAGGCTACACACATCTCGAACCAATGGAAGCTTTGGGTGGGCTGTCGTCTAGAAACCGCCTGCTTCAGATCTCGGGCTTCGACTCGGGTGGACTAGAAACTATGTTATCCGAGTGTACAGCAATGAACATCAGTTTTAATATACATAAGGATAATTCATAAACCAATAACTGTCTAATGTATTCATGTTGTCATGATTATAATGTTATTAGTTTGAATAATGAGTAGCTGCTTGGGCTGTATACAAAAACATTTGTGGTGTAGACAATGATGTGGTAGTTGTATAATGGCTCTATTGTTATTCTATGGAGCCATTGTACCGGTACCATACCATCTTATGCACCAACAATGTCCTTGCATACGGCCCATTGTCTTGTAGTTATTTACAAGATATTATATAACCTATTAAGGGAAGGTTCTTTTGTTGTTAAATTGGAAGGCTACTGATTCCCCTAACTATACTAGAAAACACATGCCCTCAATGGTACAGTCGCGGTACATAGTCCTTGAACAGGGTGGTGTAAGGGGAAGCCTGGTCAAGGACTATGAGCCACGACTGTACTATAATAGGTGATCTGTTTCATGGCAAAGTATGGAGGAATCACAAATCTTCCAATTCACCAACAAGAAAACCTCCCCTAAATTTTAAAGTTTCCTAGTTAACAGAGGGAAGCTGTCAAACCAATATGGATAATTATTATTGTCCACCACTCTACGGTCGGCAAAAAAAGTATTGAAATTAATTATACTTATCCTTAGGGGGGTTCCAATGCATTTTTAGCTGACTGTACATTTTGGTATTTGGTTCTTTCCCAACAGAACGACCGCAAACAGCAATACCTTGATACACTCCCAGCAACCATCAAACTGTTCTCAAACTTCTTGGGTAATCGAAAGTGGTTTGCTGGTGAGAATGTGAGTACTGATTAAAAGTTATTATTATTACTATAGTGAGGAAATTCTTTGCTGGGGGAAATGTGAGTATTGATTAAAAGTTATTATTATTACTATTGTGAGGAAATTCTGTGCTGGGGAGAATGTGAGTACGGTACTGATTAAAAGATATTATTATTATCATTATTATTTTTATTATTATTTTTATTATTATTATTATTATTATTATTATTATTATTATTATTATTATTATTATTGTAGTGAGGAAATTCTTTGCTGGGGAGTATGTGAGCACTGATTAAAAGCTATTGTTATTATTATTATTATTATTATTATTATTATTATTATTATTATTATTATTATTATTATTATTACTACTACTATAGAGAGGCATTTCTTTGCTGGGGAGAATGTGAGTACTGATTAAAAGCTAATATTATTATTACTACTATTATCTATCTATCTATCTATTTATCTATTGCCTGACGCCTCAATGGCCACAAATGAATCGCCTCCACACACCTCTGTCCCCTGCCAACTGGCGTCCCTCCTTCCACCCAACGCCACTCTCATTCATCCATTCATTCATCCATCCATCCCTCCACCTCACTCTCGTACACTTTCTTAACCAACCTCTTGATCCCCATGCACTCCACATGACTGCACTACCTCAAGGTGTTCATTTTCACACACTCCAGCACATCCACACCACATTGCTCTCGTACTTCTTCATTTGTCATTCTATCTCTCCATCTTACTCCACATGCACTTCTCAGATAACTCATTTCCGCCCCACTAACTCTTGATTTATATATCTCCGTCATCGTCCACGCTTCGCTCCCGTGTGTCAGTGTCGGGATTACCACACTATCTTGTAAAGACTTCTTTACTTCCATACTCATTGCCCTATTCCTTGTGACTGCTTTCAGTGTTCCTATAACCCTCGTCCCCTGCTTTACCCTCTCCTGCACCTCATCCTCTAAACTCCCTTCTTTACTCATCACACTGGCCAAATACTTAAATGAGATGACATTCTCCATAACCTGACCATTCTATGTCACCTCACCACCCCTTTCAAAGACCATAACTTTGCTCTTCACCACATTTACCTTCAGGTTTCGTTTCTCGCACACATCTCCAAACATATTCACCAAACCTTACAACATTCCAAATAGCAAGAAACAACAACAAAAACTACTCCTTATTTACAGATCTCCTTTGTGGATTTCATCATTAATGAGATATTTTATATTTCCAGTATAATCTATTATATTTACATTATTATTTGGCATTTACTCTCTTTATTTCCAGATCTCCTTTATTGACTTCATCATTAATGAGATATATTTAATTAACAGTATTATCTAATGGCATTGATTTCCAGATCTCGTTTGTTGACTTCATTATTTATGAATTACTGGACGAACATCTCCAGCTGGACCCTGACTGCCTCAAGGATGCCAACAACATTAAGGAATTTATGAAGAGATTTGAGGAGCTTCCCAAGATCAAAGCTTACATGGCATCAGACAGGTTCATGAAGGCTCCACTCAATAACAAGATGGCAAAGTTTGGGGCACAGTAGACCAATGCATAACAAACTAAATTTTTCTCGGAAAAATGTTTGTTAGACTGTAAAACCTTTATTATTCTCGGGAAAATGTTTGTTAGACTGTAAGACCTTTATTGATTATTCTCGAGAAAATGTTTTTTTAACCATAAAACCTCTATTGTTCTTGGGGAAATGTTTGTTTGACCATAAAACCTCTTATTATTCTTGGGGAAATGTTTGTTTGACCATAAAACCATTATTATTCTCGGGGAAATGGGCTGAAGGAATCACTCTGGCATGATTGCCTATGACTCGGAGAAAACCCACACTGGCAGACGGAAGTTTATTACCAAACAATTTAGGTGGACACTGCCACCATCCTCAGTGGTTAAGATGAAATGATGAGATGACAATGAGAGGTACAGTCGTGGCACATAGTCCTTGATCAGGGTGTAAAGGCAAGTCTGGTTAAGAATTATGTGTCGTAACTAAAAAAAGGCTCCAATATATACATAATGTGTGTGTGTGTGTGTGGAGGGTCAAGGTATCATTTGATCTGTCTGCCAGTGTGGGTTTTCTTCTTGTCTTGGGAAAATGTTTGTTAGACCATAAAATCTCCATTATTCTTGAGAAAAACCTCCATTATTTCTAGGGAAAAACCTCCATTATTCTTGGAAAAAATCTAGATTATTATCCGGGAAAACCATAAGGGATAGCTAGGCAGGAGAGAAATAGAGAAACTTATTCTTGTTTAAAGGTTATGATAAAATTCTATTGCTATGTACAGTCATGGCTATAAATTTCATCCCACCTCTGGCTCAAAGAAAAAAAAATGCAGTAACTTACAAGCTTCAAGAAATAGTATATATATACATATATATATATATATATATATATTTTGCATTGCCAGAATTCATAAGGCAAGTACATTTTGTACCCTTGAAAATTATTTATTATCAGTGTAGCTAGTGTGAGTCTAGCATTATTATTATTATTATTATTTTTCCCCATTGGCAGCTTGACATTTTACTTTCCAAATTGACTTGTATTTATTCTTTGGATTGTAATTATAATACTTCAATATTTGGCAGCTTAAATAGCAATAATTTATCATAACTATTAAGATACACCTTTAATTCATTACTGGTACACAAGATTTTCATGGTAATTATTTGCTATGCATTGTATTGCATTATTTTTTTAGACTACTTAAGAGATTAGTATACTTTTGCTGGTGAATTGGAAGGTATATGATTCCTTCAAACTATGCCACAAAACAGATCCCCTATTAGTATCATTGAGAGCGTCTGATTTGTGGCATAGTTTGGAGGAATCGCAGACCTTTCATTTTACCAACAAGAGAGTTGCCCCTTAAAGGAATAGTATTCTTTTGGAACAATGGAGTGCCTTGATTCCTCCGAAATATGTCAGGAAACTGGACCACAATATTAAAAATAATGGTGGCCTGTTGTTGAAGTTCCTCAAGCTGTTTGGCCGAGCAGCCCCGAGCTCCTGAGGAAGGCTAAGGCTTGAACCGGGCTTTCCCACAATGCCCTCAGTGAGTGTATGTTGTGTTGTTGGTGAGTGTCATTGTGTGCGTTACAGTCTTCCATAACCACTGCAAGGTAATTTAAAAATAAAGAAATTGAAAATTCATCAAGCTTAAAGCTTGATTGTCGGCTGCCAGGTCGCTGATGTTTCCCCGCTTGAATACAATACCACTCCACGACCCTGCATGACTCCCTGCCTCAGTTTCACTGCTGCCACAGCCAACCCCAAGCCGGTGTTCATCCCCGGACTCCCCTGATGCACTTCCTACTTCGACATCACCTCAGTAAAAGGTATGTTAAATAATCTAACCTTAAATTAGTTAATTAAACAGAAGTAAATTTTATTTGAATTAAAAATGTCTTGTATGATAGTAATGAAACTGCTTGTGTATGTTAATGTTAAGGGATAAATTGTGTTTTGGCAGGGTGAGGGAGTGAGGCAGAGAGGGAAGAAGAGAGCGGGAAGCCAGCATTTACCATGACAACGGCCTTGATGGGCAGGCGGAACACCACCACAGCTGCAACCCATCACCACAACACAAATAAAATCCTCTAATCCAAAACCTTGTGTTTTATATACATATGTAGTTGTAAATAATATAGCGACTAAATGTTTGTATTGGTTTAAATGGAGCCCTTCACACGCGGCCAAGCAGCCAGATTTCTGGTTGCCAGGCAATGCGATTCTGTGGGAGGCCAACCTGGTCGCAACGTGCTCCTTAATTGTCATGAAAAGGTAAGTAATTATAGAATAAACCTTAACTCTGCCTTTATTTACAGCACACACACGCACATATAACCTTGCAAGTATAACCATATTCTGTCATATTCTCTTATGAATTCATTGTTAAGAGTGCTACTTAAATCTGGAAAATATAGTGACAAAACTCTTGACATAAATACAGGCAACTCCATATAATATTATACACTGCATAAAACTTTGCAATACATCTGATACAAAAATATCAAGTATTTGCTTCATTTCACATATCCCATCATTCATGCTGTAATTTACATAAATTCTGGACACTTTACCTTCACACTGTTTCACTATCTTACAAATATTCTTACCATTATCTGTGAAACATTATATGTACAAGCTGCCTGCTACTAAGTTTTCCAGGTGCTACTAAATGTTAGCATTGTAATTCAGGTACATGACAGACAATCAATATGTCTGGTTTCATGTCTAAGGAAAAGAGTTACCTGTATTTTTTTAAACGGGCCAATACTTTTGTACAATATAGAGCATGAGATACAAATTTCAAACTGACTATTCCTGTAGTATACAATATATATTTGCATACACTGTACACTGGGGGTTAATAATTCTGTCCTGATCCAAGACACAACATGAATCTCTACCAACCTTGCACTCCACTCTTCCTGAATCACTCCAGTTGTTAGATTCATATTGTGCCTTGGATCACCCAGTGTAACTTGCAGAGTTTGTCAGGAAAGTTTAAACAATTTTCATGTTCGAATTAGCTAATACATACAGTACATGTACTGTATATGGGTAAAATTGACTAGACTGGTTTCTTTTGCTGCTTTTTTCAAGACAGTTTTTATATATTGAACAAAAATTAGAACAGTATTAACAATAACAAAATAAATATCAAGACATACATATATAATAATGCTATGTAATGGTAATACTTCTTTGGTTTATTTTGATACTGTAATATCTTACTGTGGTTTTAAGTCTATACAAGCATTGCACTGTACTGTAATACAATGGTTTCTGTTATGTAATTTTTTAACTACGTTATATTCTAAGTTTTGTAATTTAGAACTGAGTTGTATGGATATAAATCCTAGCATCTCATCCTTCTACTATCTATCAATCTATAGCTCTGACGCCTTTTTCCCTCTAGGAACTACCCCGAAGGAGATGGCCACGGCAGAAGTTTACAGTTTTCCCTGTTCCAACACTCCCTCCTTACTTGGTCAAACCCTACTCTGCCCCTCACGTTTCTCTTCCACTCTGTTCTCCTATCTGACTAGTGGTCAGTGGTCTGCCTCTTACACCAGGTGCCACAACCTAACTTCCATACACCTTATTTACAAACTCCACATCTTTCATTCTCTCTACATGTCCAAAAAACCTCAATGTATTACGCTTTACCCTCTTAACCACTCCACACTCAATAGCAATTGCCTTCTCACTTATACCACATCTCTCATTACTTTCTCCATCCCACCTGATAAGGCCACATGCTCCTCTCAGGTAACTCATTTCCACTGCACCTATTCTTGACTGGTGATCCCCATTCCATGTTCATGTCTCCGACACATATGTCAGTGTTGGCTGGATATAACATTTCGTAGTCCCCTTTTCACTTCCATACTCACACTTCTACCCTTCATAATCCTCCCCAGTGATCCTATGACCTGTCTACCCCTCATTGCTCTCTCCCAAATTTCTCCTTCCAGAATGCCCTGCTTACACAGAACTGTTTCCAAGTACTGTACTTAAACTCCCTCACCTCCACCATCCTCTTACCCCCAAGAGTAGCTCTCCTATCAACCCTATAGTATGCCTTCTCCAAGTCCATGAAGACAGCATACAGCTTCCTACCCTTTCCAATATATAATATATACTAGTGTTCATTATTGTATTCTGCTTAACATTATGCTATTCTCATTAGAGTATTTATTAATGGTAAGATGGTAAGATTAATGGTATTAATGGTAAGATGGCACATACTATGCCTTTTTACTATCAGCAGAGAATGAGTGTATGTGTATGTATAAATTCCAGACAGTGCTGTACCGTAGAGATATTGATTACATTTTTAGATTATTTTATTTTGCATAGCTGGAGCAAAACTTACTCCATTAGTTATGCTTATACACTGTATTGTTTTACAGTCACTTAATTCTATAGTCTGGAACACTACCTTCATCCATCTTTCCACCTTACTACAACTTATGCTCCTTCAAACGCAATGTGTCTAGGCATCTCGAACGAAATTGGACATGATTTTGGACTATTCCTTTGATTTTATAGATGAGGACGATTAGCGGGCTTCCAGCCTTTGGTCCTCATCTCCTTTTAATATAGAGAGAAAAAAAAAAAAAAAAAAAAAAAATTATTCTTTTAAAGAAATAATTAAGGGATTCATATTGAAGCCCAGATATCAATATACATTGTAAATAATATTTTTTTAAGGCAATGCGAATTTATTTTTTATTCTAGCTACACATAATTTTTTTTCTTTTCTAAAATTTATTAAATTAGTTGCACCTTTTGTTCAGCCTCTGGACAACAGTGTTTTTTTACTGTGAAAAGTAAAATAAGTTGCTGTTCTCTAAAGTATAGAATAAATCTTTATAGGCATATAATACTATACAGAGTTACAAATACACATAGAAAATGCTGGAATGTTTAAGTACTGTACAGTATTTGGAGCTGACAGATAAAAAAAAATTCAGTAGAGGAATACATATATGTACAGTCAAATATCCATTAATGTGCATTTTGGCTTTGTGATTCATGTCTAACAAGGTAATTTTAGTTTTTACCTGTTCGTGCCATGGAAGCAAATTCCCGCATTAACAGAGGCTTGACTGTAATGTAATAATATGCTGTTCACAGGTTGTAATCCACAGGTGGCAAAATAATTAAATCTTAAATGTTGTCAATACTCTTTTTGCTTTACCTGAAGGTTTAGTGCACTGGACTGTATTTATATTTGGTGGGGCTCAAGGATGCTGTACTGTAAATGCAAGAGCAACTTTCAATTACTCGTACATTAACTTGCTCATACTGTACAGTATATTTATGATTAGTTTGAATAAATAAATAAATAAAACTAAAGCAATACTGTACACAAATGTGAATCACAGCATCAGTTAAAGTCGGCAAGTTGTGAGGTGAGTCAGAGTAGGTAACACACAACAGTAATCACAGATGTCCCACAGAGAATGACTTGTAGGCTACAGAAAGAGTAAGATTTTTCCTATAACAATGTGTTCACTGAGAAGGTCTTAAACAGCAAGAATCACAGAGAGAGAATGTGAGTGACAAGCTTTGCACAAGTCCAAGTTATCCAGAAAGGTTTATAAAGGTTATGATGCATACAGTAATAATACCAAAGAGGTAGTCAAAGGGATAAACACAGTACAGAGATATAAAAAAAAAAAAAAAAAAAAAAAAAAATGGAAATAAAGAGATTCCAAAGAGAATTCCAGAGGTACTACCAGTAAGAGAGAGAGAGGTACCAAGAGAGAATTACACATTTTCCAAAGCAGTAGAGACATGATCTTTTCCTTTTTTTTTTCTTCAGAGAGGTAGTCCCAATATTTAAGAAAGGTTCCAATTATAGATAAAAAAAGAAACCGTCAGAAAGGTTGGTCGCAAAGTGAGAGATTACAAGGACATCCCAAAGAAAGAGCTACAGCGAGCTAGATTCCACAAATAGAACATGTATTCAAGTTATAAACAGCAGTCACAAATAAATGCTGCCAAGAGCAAGTCATCACCCACAGAGCAAGAAAATAAATAACAATACATCACAATACATCTACTGGACTTTGAACACGAGCCTCCACGGAAGAGAACTCATTGTCTTGAAACAACCCCTATATGTATTGAATTAATATGTACAGTATATACATACATTATAAATAAACCTCTAAACTCTGACTATCATAATAATAATGGAGGTAGGTAGCTTATAGTAAATAAGCTTAAGTATATGAGTAAAAATAGGAGTACAGATATACTCAACAATATATTCAACTGTGCTTATATATTATGCCACAAAAATAGCTTTCATGTGTGTGTATGTGTGTGTTTGTGTTTATTTATTACAGTAAGTCTTAAATTATTTTGTAGTAGGTTTAAAATCGGTCACAGAATGACCACAAGCATTCACTGAAATTGTGTGTAGTGATTCAAATGACTCTGATTATACACATAACATGTTTGACGTGTCAAGTAAATGCACAATACAGCAGTAGTAGTGTGAATAATTTATGTACAAGACAGTCCACATAGGATTAGTGAGAGACAGTTTATATTTCACATTTGGAGGGACTAAGGTTAGTTCTCAGTCTAGGCATATTTTTAAGTCTATAAAAGGCTGAGAAAAGTAGAGTACAGTACTCAAATATTGATTCTTCTGAAATATTTAATCTCAGATAAAGAATGACTGACCACAGAATGGGGCAGTATGTAATAAAAAAAAAATAATAATAATTAATTATTCTGTAGTATGTACAGTATATTTTATGTATAATCATATATATTAACTTTTGAATCCTATAAACAACTGAAACTTGTACACTACTATGACACTGTACTGTATAAAGTGTTTATTTACCAGACATTATAGGAGGCAAAGATGACAAATTCTAACTATGGAAGTGATAAGTCATGTACAATACCAGATTGAGGAGCAGAGTCTAAAAGTTATGCAACAGTAGTATTTTTTTAGTACTGTATGATTTCTTGCAATGATTTATAGATGTTAGGGAAATTACAGTAAATGGAGACACATCTTCATGAAGATTAAAAGGAGAAGATTTTGATTCTTCTGCTTTTGTAATACACTTTTAACTGTAAGTTCTTGTACAATACAGTACAGTATATACTATAACCAATAATATGTACAGTCGCGGCACATAGTCCTTTACCAGGCTACCTCTTGCACCCTGTTCAAGGACTATGTGCCATGACTGTACATGAATAATTAATATCAATTGAATTTTTCTTAATTAATGTTTAGGAGAATAATTTTGAAATAGTAAAATGATTACTGTACTGGTATGTTGAATTTTCCACATACCATTTATTCAAACCTCAGAATGTATCTTGATTGCCTCAAGCTTAATTATAACTACAGTAGTATGCATAAATTACCACAATTTCCAGCCAAGAAAAATTCACTTGAGATCTACCAATCTGTGCTTTTGTACTCATGATAATTGATAGGTACTGTACCTGTACAATATTAAGATACAGTACACAGCTAAAAGTCTGTAACATATGGGGACTTTTTACTCTGTGCTTCTGTGCTGGTACTCTGAAGTAGGTCTGGTTCTGTAATGGTTGTAGGGGATTTGCTTTTCTTTCTGGAGATATGGGTAGTGGAGGGAACAGATGGGGTGGGAAGGTATTTGAAGGAGGTAGTGACAGGCATAGAGGTGCTACGGGTCATAGTGTGGTTCACATCTGAAAAATTTATAAGATCAGTATCAGGGCAGTCTGAATAGCAACCCTGTTGTACTGTTATACTTTCAGTGTTGACAGGTTCACTTTTCTGACCTGCACTGTGGACTAAATAAGATACCTTACTTGTCTGCTGACTTGGCTGTTGCTGAATTTGATTTTTTATATTGATGGAGAGTATATCCTTGAGACTGCCTGTGCTCCGTGAAGTTGATATCACTGTTCTACTGAGCTGTGGAATGGGATTCCAATTCTGGAGATTAGTGAGTTGATACATCTCCACAGCATTACTGGAAGATTTGGTACTATTATTGTTGTTGTTTCTGGTCTCCCCTGGAGGACTCAAGGCTGGCTGGATAGTTATAGAAGGGTTATGTGTTGGTCGTTGCTCCCGGGGATTCAAGGAGGGAGGGTTGATAGGTACCTCTACTTCTGGTGATGATGGCTGGGTACTGTCTGAGCTGCTACTACTACTACTACTACTACTACTACTGTTGCTGCTACTACTAGTGCTACTACTATTACTATTATAATTTTCAGGAACAGGAATGCATACATTTGTATCATTAGTCTGTTGTGAAGTTGTTTGTGGTGCAGTAGTGTCTGGGGCAATGGTTGTTGGGGTAGCTGCTGGGGTTGGGTCATGTGAAGCCACCACTTCCCTTATGCCAAGCAGCTGTAAAACACGGGCACGGTGAGCCAAGACAAAGGCCTCAAGCACCGCCACAGGCACATCAATTGGAAGGTCTGTCTGTGTGGCAGAGTGACGATATCGACGACGGTGTATATAAGGTGAGGACCGCACATCCCTACACGTGACAAACACACTTGGTGACGACCGACACAGTGGTGTAAGTCTGTTTTCCTGCATGTATATTCCTGATCCACTTCCTGCTCCACTTCCAGCTTCACCTCCAACAACTCCCACTGTGCGTCTACCATCATTGCTAGCCACAGTAAAGCTGCTTCCAGCCACATCACTCATGTCCATACCTCCAATGTTGTGACTGATGGACTGAAGTAACTGCAGAGCTGACCTCACCTGTCATAATAGAAAAATTTACTAGGGTTGAAATTAGGCCTTTATCCTTTGTATACATCCTTGTCTAACTAATCCTATCATCCTGATTTATATCTCTTAATTTAGTACTGCAGTATACTATTAGTAGTCCTGAAATTCATCCTTTTTTGTCTTACTCTAAATTAACACCTTATAATAACCTTGTTTACCTCTCGAGTTAGTCCACTGACATCGGAGTGTAGAGTATTGACCTGTGAATCTATCTTCTCCAGTTGGACCTTGGCATGGTCATCCTGCCTTAGTTCATCATGGGAGCGATGGTGAAGACGGGTTGGGGAGAGTGTCTTGAGGGCACCTCGGACAGGAGTGCCACCACTCCTCTCACGGCTCCTGTGACTCCATCGTGGACTCCCCGTCTCCTCTTCATTTCTGCATCAACAAACAAATGTCAACAAACACTAGAAACTTTTTGTTTATGCTGACTGGCAATATTCTGTCATCCTTGCATTCTGATTGTTTTGATATCAGTTTTCAGTGATGTGCTCGTTAATCACTTCAGAATATTTGATACTTCATTCCCTTCTAGGAACATCCCACCTAGGTATTGACAATACCACAATGGTGGTGAGATTATTAAATGCCACTGATTTTTGGTCCCATCTAATGATTTTATTGTTAAAGGGAAACAAGAAGGCATTAAATTCTAGGTGGCACATTGATGCACAAATCAAGCCAGATTACAGGACATATAATATTTGTAACTACTACTACCAAAATCAACACACCAACCATTTTACATAAATGCTTACTTTACAGTACTTTATAAGCAGAAGCATTACAGAGTTAACAATAAATAAAAATGGTGTCATCCCTTTGTACAGTACAGTACATGCATATTGCTTTTAATAAAATAGCAGTGAAGTGTGCCCATTTTGGAGGACATTAGGTACTGTCCCCCACAGTGCTTCGGGTCAGAATGTACTACTCGTTTGTTCAAACATTAGTCTATCTGTAGTACCTGATATAGATGTCCTACTGGCCATGGGGGATCAAAACTTTAGAATAAAATATAATGAACTATAGTGTATCACAGGATGGCATAAAACAGATGGAATACAGAACACAAGATGGCTAAGAGAAAGAATGGTGCAAAGAGAAGAAGCAGATCAGTGAGATACAGTACTGTAGGCTGAAGTGTAGCAAGGTAGTATGGGTAAAGTCTCATTTTACCTTGTAAATCTTCATACTGTACAAGGTAAAATGTCAGCATTACAGAACAAAGATACAAGAAAAAAAGTAAAATGCCAGTACAGCTGGAATTCAAATACTGTACAGTATAAGCTAAGTTTAGCACGTTACGTACTATATTGTATTTCAAGGCTTTATAACTTTCCCAAATATTGCTTTCTATTTCTAAAACAATACAGTGCAATATACTGAAGAGACTATGTGCCAATTCCATAGTGGTTTGTTTTGGTTTGCAAGCACCATAACTAAAGAAACTGAACTGTGTAAATGACTCATGAGTGAATTATTGGATGAATTTGATGACTCCACTATCAAACTATGGTAATAATGGAATTACCTGACAGACTGACAAGTGTGGTTGGTTGGGGAGCATCCTAACAAACTAAAGCCACTGTGGAATCAACCCTATAACTATACATATACAATAATGGAATATCCTGAAAGTTAATTTAAAATTCCTTTAGAAGAAACTGTTTGAAAACTTAACTAACTCCAATGCCCTGAAGTATAGGATGAGCACAGAGAAGCCAGGCGCAGACAACATTGACTGACCGTGGGAAGGTGAACCTTGTACTGGTGCGTGCGTGAAGAGGAGAGCGAGGTGAGGTGGATACGGGGGACTTCTCCTCCTCACTGCCTCGCTCCTCATCATCCTCACTAATGGAGGGCAGGAGGTTCTTGCTGGAACACATGTCCATGTCTTGATTCTGTAGGCAGGATAGAGCAGTGCCGCAGAGTCCACAATGGCGTGGGTATAGGTGTGGCATAGGTAGGAAAGAGCAGTGCCACAAAGTCCATGATGGCATGGTGTAGACAAGATAGAGCAGAGCCACGAGTCCATGATGGTGTGGTGTAGGTGTGGTGCAGGCAGGGCAGGACAGAGCAAAGGCCATAATAAGTGACATAGAAAAGGGAGAGATATGTTGGAGGAAACAGGGACAGAGTATTACAGTACAGTATTACCTGTACATATAATGTTCATGTACTCCCCACAACATCTTCAGAACAATGATGATTTTTAACAATTTTTTACACTGGCTAATCTTTCTATCTGTCTGGATGTCAATTCATTTATCTATCCAATCAGTGTTAATAACCAAGGGGTGTGTAATCATCAAAAGAAAAACCTTAGGTCAAAAATAATGTACAGTACCTACTCCAATATAACCATATATGCCTTCAGCCCTCAAAAACATACTTTATAGATGCAGATGTGGCTTATGATAAATTTTTATAACAATACATATTATTTTATTTCAATATATAATTCTAACACACAATCTAACCCTCATAATATAAATTAAAGAAATGCATTATTTAGGCCTTTCCTCCAAAGGTTAACTCTTGTAAAAGGTTATGAATAATTACTGTAGTACAATTTCTATGGGTCGATTCCACAGTGGCTTTGGTTTGTTTGGATCCTCCTCAACCAACCACACTTGTTAGTCTTAATTATATCCAACAAGAAACTCAGTCTCCATATCCACAAAATCTGTCATGTAGTTCCATTATTACCATCCAATAATTCACTCAGGAATCATTTACACGGCTAAGATTCTTTTGTTTGCGTGCTTACAAACCACTACGAATGACTGTGGAATCGACCCTGTGTCTCACCTCGCTGTCATATCCTTCTCTAAGGTTGTACGTGAGGTCATGCTTGATGTCATTGGCAAACTCCTGTTGGTATTCGATGTACAGTTTGAGCACTTCCATCATTCCTGGGATGAATATGGACTTGAGGTCACAGTAGGTCAGTGCCTTGACATCACATGAGGACTTGACCACTGTCTCCAAGTTATTTCTAAGGTGCATGTCCACATCAGTTCCCACCAGGTCACCCTTACCTGTTATGAGTGATAGAGAATATTTAATGTGTTTATGTCACTGAGCATTAGGGTGAGGGTTATATAAATTACATCCAGGGATGGTCAAGACTATTAATGTGTACTGTAGTCATAAAACATTTCTGGCTACTCAGCTCTTCGGCTGACTACAATATATTTTTCAACAGTAAATGATAAGCCATTATTTTTCCAAGTTGGCATGTATTTTCTGAAAGTTCTTGCTAGTGGCGGTACAATATTACATTGCAGAAAGGTTGAAAAACATTCTAACTTTACTTCATAATCAACTCACCACTTGTTATGAATTCCTAGTTGTGCAATGTTAGGATTTGAACAAGCATACAGTAAGACTTGACACCCACTTGTGTTGATGTTTATAAAAACCTTGGGTGTCAAAACACTCACCTAAAATAGCCACCACCATATCATCCATCACCACCTCCATTGATCCGTTGCACAGATAAAAAATGTACTGGATGGCATCGCCCCTGTGAACCAAGTATTCTCCAGGGGCACAGAAATTATTCCTGATATGCAGACTGAGGAGTTTTAGGCAACCCTGTGTGGCAGTCTCAAAGATGGGTAGTGACAGTATCTCACGGTGAATGTGCATGGAAATGTCACCACGCAGCTCCTCTGGAAATTCTTTTAGCGTCTGTGGGAAAATGGAAGGAAATTCAGCCACTGATTTACATATTTTGCAAAGGTCATGCTAATTCAGAGTTTTGTTTAATCCTTTAACTCAATAATATCTTATTTTACATTACCTATTCTAAAAACTATGTATCCCACTATTTTTCAACCAACACACATTCACTCCTAGTAATCCCAGGCAGGATGTCATCGAACCTCATGTATGTCTATTCCTTGGTTGAGACTCCACATGGTCTGGAAGTAATCTTGCATCCTCTGCCTCAGTTCCTTGGGGATTTGGTTGATGGCAAGGAAGTCCTTAAGGTCCCGCCACTTGGTCTGGTACAGGGATCGCCTCAGGTACATACGCTGGATGATGGACGTTACGTTCCCGAACACCGTCGCGTGCATCAATGCTGGACACATCATGATTATGGGCCATATTCAAGAACGTTTGTGGTTCAAACGATGGTGTAGTACTGGTACGATGGCTCCATAGACATACAACAGAGCCGTCGTACAGTACCACACCATCGTATACAACACAATGTTCTTGAATATGGCCCCATGTTGCATGAGTACAATGTCTTTTGGTTCTTAAATAAGCTAACAATTGACTGGAACAAAACATCACTTTTCCTACATCATAAAATTAATGAAACAAATGAGTCAAGCTAAATAATACTAATGAAGTAAATGAATCAACCTAAATAGCTAGCTAGGACTTCCCCAGCCATCCAGAGGAGTACTGGTACATCAATGCTAACTCACCTCCAATAAGCATAGTAACAATACTGAAGATCTTCTCCCGATTGGTGTTGGCCGAGACATTACCAAAACCAACTGATGTGAGTGAGGAGCAGGTGAAGTACAATGCTGTCACGTACTTGTCAGCTGTAGTAACGTTGTGTAGGGGTTTGTCCAGCCTCTCAGCCAAGTAGTACAGCCACCCTGGAGGACCTGTACAACAATGAGTTATATTCAAGAACACACGTGGTGCATACGATGGCTCCATAGACAAACAACAGAACCATCGTACACGTACCATGCCATAAGTCAACACCACGGACGTTCTTGCATACGGCCCAATGTACAGTCACCCAAAGAAATCATTGCCAAGGGTGTACTGTAATACTCCTCCATAAATGTCAAACACCATCAATATTCCAACCACAAATTCCACATATATCAACATAATAACCCATGATGTTCCACACATGTCATCAACTCCAAACAATCAACATGTCATCAACTTGTAACACTTCACACACCGTCATTAGCTAGAAACAATCATCGTATTAGTGAGTGTGTGTATGTGAAGTAAAGTTTAGTTTAGATAAATTAGTATCCCCGCTAACTTACACAAACCTGTAATGTGATTTAAGCAGTGTTTTGATAAATGACTCCCCGCTAACCTACCCAAGCCTGTAGTGTGTTTTAAGCAGTGTTTAAAATTTAATAAATGATTGAGTATCCCCGTTAACTTACCCAAACCCGTATCGGCCATCTCGACGTCAGCGATGGCATACCAGACACAGGCAAGCCAGTGTGCAACAAGTGTGAAGGACAGCATAAGTAAGGTGAGAATGAGGGATGAGTACTGGTAGTAGCGGTCCATCTTCTGCAGGAGGCGGGCCAGACGTAGCAATCGGGTCAACTTCAACAGATGAATTTTGGTTGCCTACCACGGAAGGAATAAGAGAATTTGTCAATCAAGAAAAGAATTATGGGTAAAGTTTAATTTGAGTCACAGAAATGACAAGCATAATTTTCCCCAACTTTTTGGAATAATCCATGTGCAATGGCAGGGTGTGATAATAGACAGTGTGAGTCTGTCTGACATTGTTGACAGTTGTGACTCAACTGGTTATAGTTACCCACAGGCTACAGTGGCTACGGTAAATGTTATTGACTGTGATATATTGATATGTGAAGTGGAGAAACGCTCACCTCTAATATATTTGACTACAGTTTTATTGAGAAGCCATGTGATGACACACACTACTTCACCGACATCCATAATAAAAGAATTACCTGACAGTGACAGTGGCAAAGTGGGTCAGTGCCTCTGGTAACAGTGTCGTTGCCACAAAAAAGTGGCCCGTGTGCGGGGTGTTGACAGCATCACACCACCAAAATAGTGGCAGTGACCATCCAATGAAAAGAATCCCACAAAAGGCAATAGTAATTGACGAATAGTTTCAATAAAATAAATTCTAGTTACATTATTTGGACACACACGCAATTTTTCATTCAACCTGTCACAAAATTATATATTGCTTATTGTGAGTTTATTCTAAAAGAGGCATAATTTCATCCGGAAATGATGAGGCTTCCCTAATACGAATGGCGTATTTGGCTGATCCGGTGACATGGACATTACGCCCCTCTTGTTTTGAAGCGTCATATTATGTATTCCCTAATTTCCCTTCCAAAACACACGATGCTTCAGGAGTAAATTTTCCTGGTTGAATGATGAGCCACTCGAATAAATTAATCCTTTTATATTCTATTATTGAAGTTTTGATCATACATACATACATACATATACCAGGCCAAGGATTCTAGTACTCCCAGTACTCCCAGTACTGGGATGTAGCCCTGTCACGTCGCACACCCTCCGAAACACAAATGCCCAAACGTAGAACTCCACCCCCCACACCCACACACTCCACATCTCAGTCCCCCAATCCCCTTTGGAGGAGGGAGCAACTCCCACAGTACAACCACATCTCCTAGTGGGACTACAAGGGGCACAGCTATATTGCATCCATAGCACGGCCCGACAGTAAAAGCTGGTTTACCCCTGCCACTTCACTACAGGTCAAACTTCCCCTCCCACATCCAGCCGGTCCATGGGCCACACTCAATGCAGGCCCCTCCCCCACGGACCATGAAGCCGCGTCCACTCTTCAAGCATTCGCCACTCTCCTCCACCAGTTTCTGTCACGCGCAATCACTCTACCTTGTTCCACAAATATACCTCTTCCACTCAGAGCTCCTTTCACAGTGTCCATCCATCTCCTCTGTGGCCTTCCTCTCCTCCTTACACCTCCCACTTCTGAGCCACCTATCCTCGTTACCATTCTATTCTCCTCCATTCTCTCCACATGTCCAAGCCATCTTAACACACTCTGTTCTGCACGGCCTGCTTACTCACTCATGACACCTGTCCTTCTCCTCACTTCCTCATTCCTGACTCTGTCCATTCGAGTCACATCACACATGCCCTCTCAGACATCTCATCTCTACTACATTCAACCTTCTCTTCTCACTTTCTCCCATATTCCATGTTTCCGCTCCATGCAGTGCAGTAGGCACTGCTATCCCTTCGTAATACTTCCTCTTTACATCCATTCTAAGTGACTTACAGCCAAACATCCTATTCATTCCTCCTAGCACCTTTCCTTCCTCATTTACTTTAAATTTTACCTGTCTATTTTGGTATCCACCGTCACCTTTGACCCCAAAATCCTGCACTAACATACTCAGTTTCTTTTCTGACTCTGCCAGTAACACCGTATCATCAGCAAACAGTAATTGTTTTAGGCCCAACTCTCTACCTCCGCTGTCCACCAAATTCAATCCTCTCTCCATCACCCTAACATTTACCACTCTTACCACACCGTCCATATAAATATTAAACAACCATTGTGACATCACACAACCTTGATGGAGTCCCACCTTTAATGGGAACTATTCACTCACGTTACTTCCCAGTCTAACACACGCTCTACTGTTCACGTAGAAACTTTTCACCCCTCTCAATAATCCCCCCCCCCCCCAGCCCGTACAACTGCAAAACCTTCCACAATCCATTTCTATCAATTCTGTCATATGCTCTGAGGCTGACTGCACCGCCACCGATGGGTGACAAAGTCCTCCCTCATTGACGGTGGGCGCTGGGGTCGACACATCTTCACGCCTCATTAGTAGGTTTTGATATGGTGGGTGAATTGAATGCTATTGACCACTTCAAACCACGCCACAAAACAGAACCCACACTCAAGGATCTGTTTCCCAGTATATTTTGGAGGAATCAATACCCATCATATATCATCATCATCATCATCAATACCCCATTTCCCTTTTTTCAGGGGGTGGGGCAAGGGGTCCAGCTCCGAGGCTATTTGAGTCATTGTTAGAGAGTGGGATCCCCAACCTTCACTCAGCCCTGTATCGTAGGGGATCCAAGGCTGACTGCACCATCACAAGAATGGTGGGCGATGGGGAAGCCACTTCCCTACGCCGACGATATACAAAAAAAAAAAAAAATAAATAAATAAATAAAAAAATAAATAAAATAGAAAAATCTTAGGCCTCTTAATTATCGTGGCACTACCATCATTTATTTATGCCGTGTCGAGTCCCGCTGTGCCACACTGAACGACTGACTGATATAATCGGCTCAACCAGAGATTTATATTTCGGCTGGAGTTAATGATATGCTAATTAATGTTTCGGGATTAAATAAGCAGAGCAGGAAACGGGATATGAGGCTGGTGTATATTCAGGGAGGGGAGGGGAAGGGGTGTACAGTCAGTCACAGCAGTAAAAATGGTCTCTACCCCTCCTTCTCCACACCCCCCCCCTCCTTGTCTGACAGAGAGAGAGAGAGAGAGAGATGGTTAACAGTGGGGATTACAGCTACCAGGATTAAGTACACAGTATGAGAAGGGTAAATAAAGTCTGTTTGGATGAATTAGCAAATGAACCGAGTAAAAAGATGACAGAGCCTTACGACGAACGGGACTGTATACTGTTACTCCTGCATGACGAAACGAACGGGGGAAAAAAAAAATAAACACTCACCGAACTGTAAATGTCAACGGCGAGGAGGAGGTCAAAGGGCATAGCAGCCACGAGGTCAAGGATGAACCAGCCTTTGAGGTAGTGGGTGGCTATCCTGACGGGGCTGAGGACCACTTCACCCTTCTGGTTTACGTAGGTCGTTCTGAAGTTGAGGATGATGTCTGCATAGAAGAAAGAGAGGGACAAGTTGAGGATGATGTGTGTATGGAAGAAAGAGAGGGACAAGTTGAGAATGATGTGTGCATGGAAGAAAGAGAGGGACAAGTTGAGAATGATGTGTGTATGGAAGAAGAGGGGGACAAGTTGAGGATGATGTGTGTATGGAAGAAGAGAGGGACAAGTTGAGGATGATGTCTGTATGGAAGAAGAGAGGGACAAGTTGAGAATGATGTGTGTATGGAAGAGAGGGAGGGACGGGAGTGAGGATAATGTCTACATGGAAGAGAGGGAGGGACGGGAGTGAGATGCAATTGAATCAAGCTAGGGGTCTTTCATAGCAGTTCAGCATAATAAGCCAACTTGTGTATGTAAACGTGTGTGTATGTGAGTTAATATGTGTGTGGAGGAGGAGGAGGAGGAGAAGAAGGAATACAAAGGGATGTGTGGAGGATATAAACATGCACACTGGAGTCCATCCTATCTACATTCCAATAGTCGTCAATTATTTTCTGAGCGTATATACATTTTAAAAGCTTTTGCTCTCGTGGATGTGAAGCTGACTGCAATTACGAGCTGAGATAACAGAACATGATTCGAATAAAATAACTCACAAAAAAATAACAACTTTCAGTTCTAACCCCAATTACTTCCATGTTTTTACTATACACAGATTCCAATCCTTCCCATTACCTTGCTCTGAGGATTCACAATTTCACACAATAATAATATTATTAATGGACATTCGAACGGAACAAAGCAACCAATCTCATGCTTGATAAATATTCTGCACATGAAATTATTCCAGACAATGAATGGTTAATAAAATGTGAACTTGCTTTGTTGTAGTGATTCAATAGAGATGATAATGATGATGTCAGCGATAGTGCTAATGGTGATTACGTTACTACTACTATAATTATACTACTACTACTACTATTGCAGTCCAAGACAAATGCAACAAAAATTTAGGCAACCACACACACACACACACACACACACACACACACACACGTACACACACACACACACACACACACACACACTAACCTACAAAGAAGAGAGCCTCGACCACCACATCGGGTACAATGGTTGGTTTGTCCTGCATGTTACGGTTGAAGGCGGCGTTATAGGGGACGATAACAGCGACATAGAAGGTGGCGAGGAAGATGACGAGGTCCCAACATGTCTTAAGCATCCCATAGTGTGTGAGGATGAACCTGGACTTTTGGATGCTGGCTGTCTTGTATTCTGGTAGTGGGGCGGCCGAGTGGGGTTGTAGTAGGTTCTGAATGGGGTACGAAGAGAAGGATTATTTATGAATGATGGGGTGGGTTGTAGCTGATTAATTATGAATGAGGTTGTAGTAGGTTACGAATTATGAGGTACAAAGAATATGTTTATGATGGTATTGGTAGTGACAAGTGGTGGTGGTGGTGATGGTGGTGAGGGTGGTGGTGGTGGTTGTGATGGTGGTGAGGGTGATATGTGAGGGTGGTAGTGGTGGTGGTGGTGAGGGTGGTCGTGGTGGTTGTGATGGTGGTGAGGGTGATATGTGAGGGTGGTAGTGGTGGTGGTGGTGGTGGTGAGGGTGACAAATGGTGGTGGTGGTGGTGGTGAGGGTGACAAATGGAGGTGATGGTGGTGGTGGTGGTGATGGTGGTGGTGGTGGTGAGGGTGGTGGTGGTGGTTGTGATGGTGGTGAGGGTGATATGTGAGGGTGGTAGTGGTGGTGGTGGTGAGGGTGACAAATGGTGGTGATGGTGGTGGTGGTGAGGGTGATGCAACATGTGTGTCAAGACGAGTAACCACAGAGCATCACCTTTAACAAGTGTGGCACCAACTGGCACACACACACACACACACACACACACACACACACACACACACACACACACACACACACACACACACACACACTGCCATCTTACATCCATCCTTACCTCCATTACCTTACTTACATGCACTATCTATCTCTTCCTTCACACTCTTCCTTCAATCGTCATTCCTCCTTCTATCATTCTTTCTTTATTCCCTTAACAGTTTCCATCAATCACTCTCTTCCTGCCCTCCATCCCTCCTTCACATTTTCCCTCTCTTTCTCTCTTGTGTCACTCCTTCACACTTTACACTATCCTTTCTCCTTCATACAGTATCCTTCTTCAAATATCCTCTCTATCTCTCACACAATACCCTTCCTCCCTCACACAATATCCTTCCTCCCTCACATAATACCCTACCTCCCTCACACGATATCCTTCCTCCCTCATACATATCCTCTCGCCCTCTCACAATATCCTTCCTCCCTCATACATATCCTCTCGCCCTCACACAATATCCTCTCTCCCTCACACGATATCCTTCTTCCCTCACACAATATCTTCTCTCCCCCATACAATATCCTTCCTCCCTCACACAATATTCTTCCTCCCTCACACAATATCCTCTCTCCCTCACACAATATCCTTCCTCCCTCCCACGATATCCTACCTCCCTCACACAATATCCTCTCTCCCTCACACAATATCCTACCCCACCCCCCTTACACAATATCCTCTCTCCCTCACACACAATATCCTACCCCACCCCCCTTACACAATATCCTCTCTCCCTCACACAATATCCTACCCCCCACCCTCCTTACAACAAGACAGGAGTAGAGAGAGTCATTCCCAAGCCAACCAACCCCACAAAATTAAACCTCTGCTCCAGTCTAATTTAGTAACTGCCCCCATGCACCCTTCTCAACCACCAAAATATACCTCGTGATAAAATTGGACGTAAAGTCTGAAATGTATGAGATAAATAGAGAGGATTTAGTAGGAGGGGAGTGGAACCGTGAGACCTCCCCCCCTCCCCCCCCTCCCCCCCTAGCTGAGACGTGGCTGAACGAGGGAGAAACACGTGGAAAATAATATGGTTAACCCTCTGACTACCACTGGTGATCTTAGTTTTATATACGATCGTTTGGAGTTCATTATACCATAAATTAATGGGTGTACTATTTTGAAAACGATGACTTGAAAAACATTATAATTATATCCCTAGTATCTCTAGTTATTTGCTGTAATAATTAAATTGTCTTGATTTAATCACAATATAAATAACAGAAAACAACAGTGGCATTCACAGGGTTGAGGGACCCTGTGATGTTGTCGGAAAATTGGAGGTATACGAGTCATTTAAATATTGCCACGAAACACCACAAAATGGAAGGAGCTTGTTTCGTGCAATGTTCAGGAGGAATCAGATGCCTCCAATTCCCATACACGATCACAGGGTCTTTAATTAAGGGAAGGGTATACTTTTGATTCATTACAGCCACTCGATTCCTCCAAAGTGTACCAGGAAACAGGACCAGATGAACAGAAATAATGGTGACCAGTTAGAGGAATCAGTTGCTCCAGATACACCTACACTGATTTCTTGTTTATAAGCTTCCTCGACATCTTAGCTCCTCCCCTGAGACCCATCTATACGGTATCATCCAATTATTCCCCATTATCCATCCCAGAAAAGACTATATTCAGTGGAAAAAGTGATGCATTTTAGGAATCATGGTTCAAAAATAGATGGGTGGTGAAGATTAGGATGAAATGAAGGGTTGTGTAGTTGTGTATCTGTCATTAAGAGGCAGAGAGAGAGAGAGAGAGAGAGAGAGAGAGAGAGTCGTCAGATGGCAAGTTAGACATTACGGAGCAAGGAGAGTTAGAAGGAAAGTGTTTTGTTTTCTTTAGAGTTGCAGAGAGGTTAGTTAGGCAGAAATTTTGACAGAGAAGCAAGGAAAGATGGACCGAAAGAGCAGAAAGAGGTAGACAGAGAATTAGACAGAATTGCAAAAGTATGTATAGCGACTGAGGAGAGGGAAGGGGTCGACATGGAAAAATAAAGAGGGTCACAGGGCAACAAAAAGGAAGGAAGGAAAGAAGCAGTGAAATGGAGAAGAGGAAATGAAATTGTGTTAGAGCCAATATTCTGGCTTGTTTTCCCTTCCTCTTATTGTTTGTACCTATCTGTCTGTTTGTATGTGTATTTGTTTCTGTCTGTTTGTCTGTCTGTCTATATATATATACAAAATAGCACATATGTACACACACACACACACCTCTCTATCATCTCTCTATCACCTTTTTCTGGCGCTATATGACCTCGCTATTGCGGCGCCTAATATCAATCACTCAATCACACAAACACACACACATAATATATATATATATATAAACATGCAATATCACACATACTATGGCTAGATGGACACACACACACACACACATAGAGAGATAAACAAGTGGATAGATATAACTAACAGGCAAACATCAAGCAAGATACCTCGACCCCCCTCCCCCACAACCACCTACCCCCCCCCCCAAAAAAAAAAAATGCTTTCTAACCCTTGAGAACCTTTTGAAATGTTGAGTTTGGTAATCAACGGAGCTTATTTATTTTTATCTTTACCATGATTGTGTACACTCAGTCAGTTCTTTGTTTTTCTCTCTCGTCTCGGTCTGTCAATCACTGCAGCAGTTCCCTTTCTTCTTCTTCCTTCTTCCTTCTCCAAACATCATGTAAATAATTTGTTACTTCACTACTTTTTCTTGGGTCCATTCTTCCTCGTTCTCTCCTTCAGTGTCTTCCTCCTTTTCCAACTCCACTTTCTATTTCTGCTTCTCTCACTACTTTTTCTTGGGTCAATTTTTCTTAGTTCTCTCCTTCAATTTCTTCATCCTATTCCAACTCCTCTTTCTATGTCTTCTTCTCTTCCCTCGTTTCTTCCTTCTTATCCTTTCCCCTTCCTTTAATCCTCTAGTCTTCTCTCTTCTTCATCTCTTACGTCACAACAACACATTCTTCTTCTTTTATCTCTGGTTCATTTCCTTTATTCACATTTTATCCTCCTCCTCCTCTTCTTTTTCTTTTCCTCCTCCTTCCTCTTCTTCCTCCTCCTCCTCCTCCTTTTTTCCTTCCATTACTTCAACTCTTCCCTACTTCATCTCGTCCTTCTCCTCCTCCTCCTATATGCCTTCTCTTCTCAGATCAACATTTTTTTTTTCCCTTTTTGTTTTCCTAATAAATTATTCCCTTTCATTAGAAGCAGGAAGCAGGACCAGCCAAGGATCGAGTATACAGAGGCTGGCAAAGATGAGACAAAGCAGGTATGTATGTACGTACACACTCGCAATCCAAAATATCTATCCAGGCTTAATTCGAATAGCCTGATAGAGTATTAATTAAGCGAGCTCAAGCAAATAATTATGAAACAG
>JAWQEG010000521.1:0-22500 GCA_033782935.1 Petrolisthes cinctipes | reverse complement strand
CACAGTTTATCATTATATTTTCATCTCTCTAAAATGCACAGTGAGTATTCCATCAGAGTTTGCATTAATATACGAGCATCGTGAGAGCTGTTTGATGAAGTTATATGGAGTCTGTGATAATAAATAGTTGGCAAATGAGAAGTTACTGATTCCAACAAACAGCTGAGCCACAAATCAACACCTATATATAATGAGGAAGTCTATACAGAGTCACAGTTTGGAGTAATCAATTGCCTTCAATTTGTACAACATTATCACAAAAGGGGGGAAGTTTTATGTTGGTAATTGTGGAGCAACTGAATCCTCCAATCTATTCCAAGCAACAGAACACCATTATTTTTGCTCATTTGGTCCTGTTTCCTGGCATACTTTCGAGGAATCAAGGTGCTCTAATGTACCAAAAACGAATTACCACCTTAAGTTAACTCCTGGTTATATTCTCCTTCACACACACACACACACGTACAGTCTCAAAGGTAATACATTCTCCCTCGCTCTTCATAAGTACTCCCTAAGCTTACTGTGTTTGGATTTCGTCATTATACTTACTCGGAGCTTACTTAATCTCTGTGTCCCCTTTCATTAGTGCAGATTTAGTGTATTCAGAGGGTCTGCTGTTTCCTTCACATGCTACCTGTATGTTTATCAATGTTGGTCGACTTGACACACACACACACACACACACACACACACACACACACACACACACACACACACACACACACACACACACACATCAACTCTTTGTCCATCTTTTATCTTTTTTCACACACACACACACACACACACACACACACACACACACGCAAGCACAAAGACACACACACACACACACATACAGAGTACTCACGTTATTCAGCTTGAGTTTCTTTCCCTTGTCCTGCGTGTAGTGGCCTGAGAGTTGGTAGAGGACGGCCCTACTGCGCCTCCTGCCGTATTTGTTAGGGGGCGCCTCGGGGTCCAGGTTCTCGTTCTCGTCTGCAAAAAAATGGTGTAAGGTTTGATTGGGTTTGGGTCGAGTTGTTGGGTACCCGGAACAAACAGATTGATTAGGTAAGGTAAGGTAAGGTTAGAATTAGTTTGGGGTAGACTACATTTGGAGTTGTTGAGTTTCTCGTTCTCGTCTACAAATGGTGTGAGAATTGTTTGGGTTAGGTTGAGTTAAGGTAAGGTAAGGTTAGAATTAGTTTCGGGTAGACTACATTTGGAGTTGTTGAGTTTCTCGTTCTCGTCTACATATTGGTGTAAGAATTGTTTGGGTTAGGTTGAGTTGGGTACCCCAGAGAAACAGTTAGCGTTCATCCTCTACACAGTGAGAACAAAACTCCACCAAAATTTTCGCGTTGATGTTGAAGTAATTGAGGCGGTGATGACTAAAGTGTGTTTGTATTATCTTTGTGCCCAGGTAATGGAGAGAAACAGAGGAGGAGAGTGTGAAGTGCTGGGAGCGTAGTGATATACAGTGGTGTGTGTGTGTGTGTGTGTGTGTGTGTGTGAGGTAGCGAATCAAATGAAAAAAAGATAATAATGTTTGTATCCCATGGCAGATAATCGTAACATTTTCCAAAACATTCTGATTGTTCATTATCCTAAGTGTATTGTACAAGATGCGTCAGTGGTTGTTGTTGTTGTTGTGTAAGTTCCTCAAGCTGCCGAACAGCCCCGAGCTCTTGAGGAAGGCTATGGCTTGAACCGGGCTTTCCCACAGTGCCCTCAGTGAGTGTATCTTGTGTTGTTGGCGAGTGTCGTTGTGTTCGTTGCAGTCTTCCATAATGTGTACACATTACCTGAACGTCCTATACAAGAGGAAGTGAAATGTTCCAACCGAGAATTGGATGTCCAACCCGTGGCATTGAAATGATTTATGAATGTCCAATCTAGGAGTCTCCACATATTCCACCCAAAACATGCTGCTCTATATTCAGTCGAGTTTACAACACACGGTAAACTCGAGAACCATCTGACACTTTGTTATGATTTAGGATTAAGCGATGAATATAGATTACCAAACACTGATCAATGGATGAATATAGATGAAATTCAATGACTTTCAACACTTTCTTCCCTTTCCTTCATTTCTTTCCTGCTTCTCTGTGTTCTTTTTCCCTCTCCTTCTAAACTATTTCCTCATTCAGTCCTTCTTCTTTCCTTCTTTAGTTGTTTTCCTCTTCTTTTAAGTCTCGTTTTTTTCTGTTTTATGTCCCACCTAGTCCCCTTATCCTTCTTATTTTCTCATTGTTCTTTTTTCTTCATACTCCTCCCCATTTCCCCTCCCTCCTTCTACTTCTGCTTGTTATTCTCCTACACCATATATACCTACTCTTCTCCCTCCTTCCACACCATCATCCCCTTCTTATTTTCCTTACTCCTCCCTATATCCTTCTTCTTTCTACTTTTTCTTGTCATTCTCCTCCTCCCCCTCCTCCTTCTCCACTTACTCTTCTTCACAACACATCATGGGTATAAACACAATCCACTCTACCACCACTATCACTGTCCCCCCTTCGTCACTCACTATGCCTACACCATTAGCTCCCTCCTCCTCCTCCTCCTCCTCCTCCTCCTCCTCCTCCTTCTTTCGCCACACCCTTTATGAATAATTGGGGGTAATTTAGACGGGACGGAATGAGGGGCAGAAAAGAAGGACAGAGTGAAGTAGAAAAAAGGTATTCGGTGGCCTATCAATTCAGTTCAAAGCAAAAATATCACTGAGAGACAGAAGACAAGTTTTGGGGTTAGTGAATGAGAAAAAGACCCAATACACTCTACACTACACTACTCTACACTACTCTACACCACACTACATTACATTACATTACACTACACTACACTACACTACTCTATACCACACTATACATTACATTACACTACATTACATTACATTACATTACATTACACTATGTCACTCTACACTACATTTCACTACATTACCAAATGTTAACAGTGTCAGCTCTCACAATGTTACTTGTCAGTGTCAGCTTCCCTATACTATACTCCTGGTGCCACACTCCCTCCACCCTCTCTCCCTCTCTCACTCACAAGTTCTCCCTCTCTCTCTCCCTCACTCACCATTCCTCTCAGCACTCCTCCCTCTCTATCTTCCTCACTCATCATTCCTCTCCACTCCTCCCTCTCTCACTCACTCACTTACCAGTTCTCCCTCTCTCTCTCCCTCACTCACCATTCCTCTCACCACTCCTCCCTCTCTCCCTCTCTCACTCACCAGTTCTCCCTCTCTCTCTCTCTCTCTCCCTCACTCACCAATCCTCTCACCACTCCTCCCTCTGTCACTCCCTCACTCAACACTCCTCCCTCTCTCACTCTCTATCCTTCCCTCCCTCCCTCCCTCTCTCATCCAAACAGCAACAGAAGTAATGGTCCCTGTGAGGCTGTTTGGCTTACTAAAACACCTACAATCTACTACTAATGATAGTAATAACTTCCCTCACTTTCTTCTTCCCATTCTTACTTCCCAAATAATTCTACGAGACAAAGGGATCCACTCACTCACTTACTCACTCACTCACTCACTCACTCACTAACCCACTCACTCACTCACTCACTCACTCACACACTCACCCACTCACTCACTCACCGTTCTCATATCCCGGGTAGAAGTTGACCTCCTCTATCTTTGAGTTGGTGACGTCCTTGTGTGAGGCGAGGAACAGCACCACCTCCCTCTTCTCGTTCTTGATGGGCACGATATCCAGGAGACACCAGAACGAAGCACCTGCCAGGAACACAAAACAATAATATGGAGTGAGGCTTGTGTTGTTGTTGTTGTGGTGATTGGTGGATAGAGGGGTTATAGATACATGATAATAATATACTCACACTCAAACACTTAAAAAAATAGGTGATAAAGTGAAAGGCGAAGGAAAAGAAACAGGGAGAGATAAACAGGAAGAGACTTATAAAGCCGCAAACTAGGCTTAACCTTATCTCTCTCTCTCTCTCTCTCTCTCTCTCTCTCTCTCTCTCTCTCTCTCTCTCTCTCTCTCTCTCTCTCCATCCGTGCACCAAAACACACCATATCCCCCCCGACCACATAGCAACCACCACCAACATAACGCCACCACCGCCACCTCTTAATTAACCTTCAACCTAATTTGTGGTGCCCCCCTTCCCTCCCCCCCTCCCCCCCCCCCCTTGGCTTACGACGTCTGAAAGGGCAAGGGAGAATTTTTCAAGCCTTATGAGAGCCTGTATTAATCTTCTATGTATGGTTGTGTACAGGCAGGGGGGGGGGGGGTCTGGGAGGGAGGAGAGGGAGAGGAAAGAAGATGGAGAGAGGAAGAGGAAGAGAGGGAGAGAAAAGGAAGAGAGGGAGAGGAAGAGAAGAAGAGAAAAGGAAGAGAGGGAGAGGAAGTGAAGGAGAGAAAAGGAAGAGAGGGAGAGGAAGAGAAGGAGAGAAAAGGAAGAGAGGGAGAGGAAGAGAAGGAGAGAAAATGAAAAGAGGGAGAGGAAGAGAAGGAGAGAAAAGGAAGAGAGGGAGAGGAAGAGAAGGAGAGGAAATGAAAAGAGGGAGAGGAAGAGAAGGAGAGAAAATGAAAAGAGGGAGAGGAAGAGAAGGAGAGAAAAGGAAGCGAGGGAGAGAAAATGTATAAAGGGAGAGAGGCAAAGGTGGAACACACGGGAGAGGGAATATAATTATGAAGGAAGGAAGGAAAGAACGATGAGGAAGGGAAGGAAGAGGGTGAGCTATGAAGGAGAGAAGGGGAGGAACGTAAAAGAGAATGAAGGCAGGGAGGGAAGAAATGGTGGGAGAAGGAGGAGAAGGAGACGAGGCACCATGGAGGAGACAATATTGTGAAGGAAGGAGAGAAAGGATGGATGATAGAGGAAGGTGAAGTCAGATTCTCCTATATGACTCTTTTTTGTGCCTTCCTTATGAACATTCCTCCTGGCCTTTGAAGCTTCCCAGATACCAATGGAGGGACAGACAGATATCAGAAGAAATTATTATCATACACTATTATATGTGAAGAAGGGAAGGAGGGATAACAGAGCAAATATAGACACAAGGAAGACGGAGAGAAGGGGAAGGGGAAGGAAAAGGATATAATATAGTGAAGTTAATTAATGAGGACAATGGAAAAGGAGAAGAAGAGAAAGGGAAGAGGATAGTGAAGTAGAAGATGGAGGGGAATAAAATAAGGACGAGAGGAAGAGAGAGAGAGAGAGAGAGAGGATAGTGAAGTGCGAAAGGAAGAAATAGAAGATTATGAAGTAGAAGTAGAAGAGGATAATAATAATAATAAGGAAGAGAAAGATGAGAGTGAAATAAGAAAGGAAAAGGATAGTGGAGTATGAGAGGAAGAGGAGGAGGGATGAAGGAGACAGGTAAACAAGGAGTGAAGGGAAGGAGGAAGATAAACAGAGAGACGGGAGGCAAACAGGGAGGGAGGAATAATGTAGGATGGGAAGGAAAGAAGGAAGGAGGATAAAAATGAAGGAATGAAAGAAGTAAGGTAGTTAAGGAGGATAGAAGGAAGAAAGGTAGGTAGGTAGGTAGGATGAAAGAAGGACAGGCAGGTATAGGTAGGTAGGTAGGTAGAATAAAAGAAAGAAAGGCAGGTATAGGTAGGTAGGTAGGTAGGTAGGATAAAAGAAAGAAAGGTAGATAGGTAGGTAGGATAAAAGAAGGAAAGGCAGGTATAGGTAGGTAGGTAGATAGGTAGGTAGAATAAAAGAAAGAAAGACAGGTATAGGTAGGTAGGTAGGTAGGTAGGATAAAAGAAAGAAAGGTAGATAGGTAGGTAGGATAAAAGAAGGAAAGGCAGGTATAGGTAGGTAGGTAGATAGGTAGGTAGGATAAAAGAAAGAAAGGTAGGTAGGATAAAAGAAGGAAAGGCAGGTATAGGTAGGTCAGTAGGTAGGTAGGATAAAAGAAAGAAAGGTAGATAGGTAGGTAGGATAAAAGAAGGAAAGGCAGGTATAGGTAGGTAGGTTGGTAGAATAAAAGAAAGGTAGGGAGGTAGGTAGGTAGGTAGGTAGGTAGGTTGGTAGAATAAAAGAAAGGAAGGGAGGTAGGTAGGTAGGTAGGTAGGTAGGTAGGTAGGTAGGTATGTAGGTAGGTATGTAGGTAGGTATCACTATACTTTTTATAAACTATGATCCATTTTCACAATTCTTCATAGGATAAGTATGAATTAAACTCAACAATCTCTACTTAAATAAAAATAAGGACAATTATTCATCATACAATAAACATGATCTAAACTCATCATTCTTCTTGGCCAAGTTTGATCTCATTTAACTCTTCATCGTGCAATATAGACATGACTCAAAGCTTATATTTTACACATGACCACCATTAGACATGACTCAAAGCTTATATTTCTTTTTGTAAAACATGACCACCATTAGACATGACCCAAAGCTTATATATATATTTTTAAACATGACCACCATTAGACATGACCCAAAGCTTATATATATTTTTTTAAACATGACCACCAATAGACAAGACCCAAAGCTTACATTTCTTTTTGGAAAACATGACCACCATTAGACATGACCTAAAACTCACTTACTCGCCATTCTTGTAGTGAAACATGACCCAAGCCTTACCAGTCTTTTTGTAAAACATGACCTCCATCTTGACTTCGGTTTTGCTCTCGAGTGCCTTATCAATGGCGGCCTTGTGCTCCTCCAAAGTCTCGGGTCCATATAGAAACTTGCAGGCACAACCCTTCTGCATAATCTGGGCACGTGCATACCCGGTGAGCTCACAGAACCCATCACTGCAGTACACGATGGGGTACAGCGCTGGCACCTGGGCATTCCCAAGCACAAAGTTGCTATCTGTTGGTTGGGGGAGAGAGAGAAAGATATAGTGTTAGTATAATGGATGATATAAGATGGATACAATGAGAATATCTGGGTTGTCTGTTGATTGAGGAAGAGAGAGAAAGATATAGCGTTAGTATAATGGATGATTAAAATGGGTACAATGAGAATATCTGGCTTGCATGTCTGTTGGTTAATGAAAGAGAGAAAGATATGGAGTTACAGTTATAGATTATATAAGGGGACATCTGAACTGTCTGTTGGTCGAGGAGAGAGAGAAAGAGATGGTGTTAATACAATGGATGATATAAGATGGGAACAATGAGGACATCTGGCCTGTCTGTTGGTTGAGAAGAGAGAGAAAGATATGGAGTTACAGTTATAGATGCGATATGAGGTACAGCGTGTGCACCTGGCCATTCCCGAGCAAGAGAAAGAGATGAGGCAGAGAAAAGAGATGGAGTTGTAGTGATGCATGGAAAATATTGGGCCGGAGAGAAATACATATGATAATATTGTTCGTTGTCAGTAATTCATAACACACAATTCCGACGCTTGAAGGAACTTTATTTTTTATAGGCAACAACAACAACAACAACAACATAATAATAATAATAATAATAATAATAATAATAATAATAATAATAATATTAATAATAATAATAATAATAATAATAATAATAAAAATAATAATAATAATGATAATAATAATAATAATAAACAACCCATGATGATCTATTATAATTATTGTTACTGACATTCCCTTGGTGTTATTATATTGTTGTCTCTTTACGTGCTCACTCATCTATGTCACGTCTATACCTCTGACTGTCCCTTCTCTCGTTACTCATTATGTCAGTCTCCTTTTCATTATTATCTCTGTTTCTCTGTCTTTGTCTCTCTGTCTGTCTGTCTGTCTCTCTCCTTACCATCATTCTACACGTTTCTATATAACTTCGTCTCACCACCACCACCACCACCACCACCACCACCACCACCTGTATGTATCCCTTTGCTTCTGTCTCCCATGCCTGGCTGCACACTCCAACACAACAAAGGCCCCTTCCTACACAATGCCTACCTATATATGGCTCTATGGAAATGGTACTGGTTGTGGCTTCCTCTCTATACCTCTCCTCACAGTAGCGTCACGTAATATCAAGGTGTCCCAGGCTGTCCCGGTTGTGAGTGCCTCTATACCAAATGGAAGGGTACCGGTACGTGGATACAGGGAAGGAAATGATGGATATTGGGCGGGAAAGAGGGACATATTGAGCGGGAAAAAGGGATATACTGGGCGGGAAAGAGGGAAATATTGCGCGGGAAGGAGGGAAATATTGGGAGAGAAAGAAACGCACTAAGACACTAAAGCGAGGCCGTAGGGGCGGAGCCGCATATCCTGTACCGTGTCACATTTGACAACGGCCTAATGTTTGAAGGAACTTTTTATGGGAAATGATGAAATATGGAGACCATGCACTCTGTTAAGCCATAAAACTTCTCACATGGACAGAAACCATGCAAACAATATGGGCATTAGATTAACAGTTAAATTGACAAGCGTAGTCTTGAACAGAACAGCAGAAGTCACCCGCTTTGAGTCCCACTGCCCTCCTCCCTCGTGTAGTGATAAGAGGAAGTTAACGGAGGACGGGGGTGTAGCCAAGGAGAGAGAGAGAGAGAGAGAGAGAGAGAGAGAGAGAGAGAGAGAGAGAGAGGGTTGGTGGTGGTGGTGGTGGTGGTGGGAGCAAGATCAGGTGAACCACTTAGTGACTGCTGGGCCGTGTGGAAACTAAAGTGGTGAGAACAGCAGGGTGGTAATGGTGTTGGGAAGTAAGAAGAGGGAAGGGGAAATATAAGTGGTGAGAATAGCAGGGTGGCAATGGTGTGTGTGTGTGTGTGTGTGTGTGTGTGTGTGTGTGTTGGCAGGCAGGGCAAGGGGAGAGAAGGGGAAGGCAGTGGTGGGAATGACAGGGTGGGAATGGTGTGTGTGTGTGTGTGTGTGTGTGTGTGTGTGTGTTGACAGGGTAATAGTGGGAAGGGGAAGTAAGTGAATTGTACATGAAGGTCAGGGAAGGGAAAAGAGGAAAAAGATATGGTTTGAAAGTGGAAATAAATGGGAAGAGAAAAGAGGAAGTAAATGGCTTATACGTGAAGGTTAGGGAAGGGACAAGGGAAAGATGGTGTGGTCTGGAGGGGGAAGAAAATTAGTTGTATATAAAGGATTTGAGAAACAAGGCGGTATTCTTTCATCCTCAAATCAATCTCTCTCTCTCTCTCTCTCTCTCTCTCTCTCTCTCTCTCTCTCTCTCTCTCTCTCTCTCTCTCTCTCTAAAGAAGTAGGAATTGAAGATCGCTACTGGTTGTTTGAAAGCTACTAATCTCTCCAAAGTGTACCACAAAACACTTCACTTATATAATTGTTTCGTTCTGAGGTGTATGGCCTGTTGTGTTGCTTGCCACATACTGAATGAATTGGTACCCTCCTCCCACACCACCACCACCAACAACCTACCTATCTATCTCTCTATCCCCTTTCCAGGCTTAACTTAATAGAAGGGCGGGAGGGTCCTTCAATCTCTCTCCCTTGTGTTCTTGTTATACTCGACCCACGACTCTTGCATCTACGAGTGGTGGAAGCCTTTTTAGTCACACCCAAAACACCGAGGAAAATAATATACACGAGCGAGCTGACAAAAGTTCTCACACCCACAAGGCAATCTGGAGCCTCTTCAAAGCGTCTAAGCAGATTAATAGCAGTCTAAATAGATTAATAGAAGATGTGGTTTTATCTGTAAACATACCGTAGTGTAGTATAGAGTTAGTGGTCTATCTAAAAGAGAAATTTGAAGATATGGTCCTCCTTATTTTCATATATAAAGATGATGTAGCATGCCTTAATTTGTCTCGTAAAAATACTCACGAGTATCATACATACATTATAATAATTGATGAGTTGGACTATTTAATATTATGTTATGTTATGTTATGTTTGTGTTATGCTATGCTCTCATGTATTGTAGATTATTCAATGAAACGTTTATACTAGTTTTATTTCAATGTTTCATACAACATATTGTTACTTTATTAACGTGTATATACAGAATACGAGCGAGTAGATTTTATTGTTTCATACAGATATATTCTTACTTTGCTAACATGCATATATATACGAGAATATAAGCGAGTGGTATTTTATTGGTTCATACATATACATATTTACTTTGTTAACGTGTATATACGTGAATATATTATGTGATGGTATGAAGTGAGTGACGAGTGGATTAGAGAGTTTCCCTGGAGTATGTGTTAGACTAATGGGGAGAAACGTCTGGTCTCTGGGATACTGACAGCTACCTACACACTCTCCATTATCTCCTCATTATATACACCTGCTATGGATTAATTACCCTATACCTGTAGCCTGTGCTCTCTCTCTCTCTCGGTTTATATGTCAGTCTGTCTCTGTATCTGTCTCTTTCTCTCTATCTTTCTGTCTGTCTGTTTGTCCTGTCTGTCTATCTGTGTATTTGTCTCTTTCTCCCTGTCTACCTCTGTGAGATACCAGTAATTAATCAGTATGTAATTTGAATAACTGGGACGTTTGGCAACACCGATTATGTACCACGTGATCATATGAGTTCGCCTCACACGGTGCCATTTGGTATTTTTCATTACCAAATCAGCTCAATTTGATAATGAAAATTCTGTTTGGTAATAAATAATTATGATTTGGTATTGGACTTGAATGGTCCAGTGTGGCCACGGCATCGCTTCCCTCTACCCGCTAGGCAACCCGCTATCCTCCCGGCAAATCGCTTGCAGTGTGGCCGTAGTAATTAACAGTACTACAAAACCTTCATCTACAGTACACAACATAGGCTATTGCTGTTTATATATATATATATATATATATTACTTTAATAATTTAGTAATGAAAAGTGCAGTTTGGTAATAAAAATTGAGGAGTTTGGTAATGAGACCGATTTCAAATCTGGCACCTCTGTATAAACAGTGGAAGTCCTGCTCAGCAGCAGCTCAGACAGTGTTGCCACTCCTTGGCTTTTTTTTTTACTAGATTTTGGGTTTTTGGCTCCGACCTTGGCTTCTTGGCGATTTTTTCCTGAAATCACTGATATCTATTTTTTATTTTTTTTTATTTAGGAAACTAGGACAATGTGTAGACGAAATTTCCAACACATAATCTTTAAAGCATGGATATTCCCCATGACTCCCATTCCTGTGAGTGTGAGCAGATTAGTGTTAATTTGGACCTATAGTAGTTTTTCAGACAATCTGGGGTTTTTTGAGGTGGCAATCTTGGCCTTTTCTTTGGTGAGTGGCAACACTGTGCTCAGACGGTCAGAATAGTGACGTCAGACCTCAGTTCCTGGCTGGCTATCGGCTTATGGACACCACTATTTGTGGTCTGTATTTCGGCACTGTAATTATACTACCGCACCAAGCCTCCGAGTTTTATTCAAGACTCACGACCTGTCAGTTACGCTACCACTTATTGGTGACAGCGGTGTTGGTCCATAAGAGCAACAGAGTGGAGATATTTGGCTAAACAGTAGTCAACCGGTGTGGTGAGGCAAGCTACGCTCCACCCACCAACCACCACCTCCACCTCCACCATCACTGCTTTGCCTACCTCTACATCCTCCCATCCAACCTATGTTCCTGTTTCATCGCCATAGCTCCTTGGACTCATTTTGACTATAAGAGGATTCAAGAAATGGTAAATATTGAATGAATTACCGTTATTGCATACGGTTTTTCTACCTTCATTACCCACTTATTTAGACCATTCTAAGACTATTTTCTTCTATGGCATTTTCTCCGCAAATGTCCCATTTACAAGAAAGGGCATATTCAAATGGGGCATTTTGAAATTAGCCTGACCTTACCTGACCTGACCTAACCTAACCTAGACCGCTTCAGACTACCGGGACCTAACCTGGGCAGACTACCGGGACCTAACCTGGGCAAACTACCGGGAAATAACCGTGGTAAAGTACAGAAAATGACCGTGGCAAAATACTGGGACCTAGCCGGATCTGGCAACACTGCTACAAAACGGTAATTCTTTCAATAAATACCCAAGAGATTCAACACGACCCCTCTATTATGCCAGCCAGTCAGCCATTCACTCAGCCAGCTACTCGACTTCCCAAGTTCCCAGCTACGAGGAACCACTACTATCAGTTCTATTGCTACTACCACCACCACGGAGACCCTCAGAGCATCAATTCCAAGCACCACAAGCCACTGACAATCCTTAATCTACGACTCTACGTTGGTGAGATTCCCTGGTGTGGATGTCCTACACTACTCTGCTGCTAGTTAGCCTGCCACCTGGACTCGTGGATTGTCTACGTCTACCTCGCCCGTGTCCTGCCTCAAACTAGCACAACATCTACTACACAGGTATTTCGTAAACGTAGCTTATTAGTTGGAACAATTTATAGTGCGTATCAGTGTCTTGTTTCAAGCGTATTGCAAATATGGCCGCCTCTAGTATGTAAACTTAACTCGACTTGCACAGTTTCTCTTATACTATACAAGTGGCCCACATAATCTGTTATTATTGTATACTTCAGCCAGTTACTACCATTTATTTTAATTTGCTGCTACCAAGTAATTATTTACATTGTGTTATTTGTTATTTGATTTTGTACATATACAGTATTTTGTAATTTATTTTACATTAGAAACTGACACTCTACACATTTCCATACATACTAAGTCTTGTTTTTGATGTGATGTTCATGCATTTATGTATATTGTACTGTAGTGTATTTGGAAACATTTCAGCCTGTGTCTTAGTTGTTAAGACCTCAAGCTACCGTACTGTAGGCCTACCTCAGACTACCTTCATCTTTGTGAACCAGCTATACAGTATTTTTCTCCGCCCAGTGTTGAGATTTTTCTATATTTTTTTAACCTTTGTGTATAATGAAGTATATCAGCTCATGAATTGTGTGTTTTTAAGTAATCTATTAATTTTAATTGCATTTCAATTTATTACTTGTAGATTCTTAGTACAAATTTAAACCAGTCTTACCTCAGTGTAGCCTAGTCAAGTTTTTTTTTTACTTCCTACTAGGAAATCTTCCATCCATTTTAGTAGTTTTCCTTTCACTCCTCCTTTATGTTGTAATGTCCATATTAGCCTTTGGTGCGGTACTCTGTCAAAAGTTTTTTTAAAGTCTAGGTAAATACTATCCACCCATCTTTCTCTTTCTTGTATTTTTTCTGATGTTCTCGTATAGTAACTCAGCAAGTTTGTTACACATGATCTTTCCTTCCTAAACCAAAATTGTCTCAGTTATTATCTCATTTTTCTCCAAGTGATCAACCCAATTATATCTTATAATTTTTTTCCATAATTTTACACACTACACTTGTTAGTGATACAGGCCTGTTGTTAAGTGGGTCTTGTCTATTTCCTTTCTTAATTAATGGGACTATGTTTGCTTGCTTCCAACTTTCTGGTAATTTTCCTTGTTGTAATGAGTTTTGAAATATTATAAATAATGGCTGGCTTAGTTCATTAGCACATTCACCTGGTCCACTTGCTTTAGTTTTATCCACAGCTTCCAACTCTTTTTCCATTTCTAATCTGCTCAGCTCAGACTCTTTTAGTTCATACGTGTTTGTGTTTGTATTTTCTACTTGTGTGAATACATTTTCCTTGGTGAATACAGTCTTGAAATTGTGTATAAAATTTCACAAATTTCTTTTCCTTCTGTATACATTTTTCCTTCATTCATAATGTTTTAAATTTTGTCCTTTACTTTGGTTTTACTTTTAATGTAACTGTTTCTCTCTGTCTGTCTGTCTCTACCTGTCTGCCTTTTTACTATGATTAGTTTGGTGATAATTTACAGTAATAATTCCTAGCCTTGGGTGCCATACGTTTCCTTAGACAGACCTATAGTATCTTCGTGAGTATAAATCTTTTGTGAAGGAGATTTTGTTGTTGTTGTTTATTGGATATTCAGCTTGTGGAAGTGGGGTGGGGTGGGGTGGAAGCTTCAGTGGCTCTAACTTGATGACTCCCCCTACCCCTTCGCCATCGCCTCCACCCCCTTTAATCCCACCCACCCAGTGCACCCCATCCTTCCACTCCCACCCACCCACCTACCCAGTGCACCCCCTCCTTCCACTCCCACCCACCCACCTACCCAATGCACCCTCTCCTTCCACTCTCACCTACCCACCCACCCAGCCAGTCATTGCACACTCTCCCTTAGTCTAATAAACCTTTTACGTAACAGCATCCCCATCTGTGTCATCTTATCTCTGCCTGTTGGGGGAAATATGAGGATGAGGTGACTCTTAGGGAAGATGGTGTAATAGGATGAGTATCGTAAGACCTGGTGAAAAAATATGGTGAAGTGGAGAAGAGAAAAGGAGGAAAAGGAGAAGCAGAAGGAGGAAGAGGAGGGGAAGAAAAATTAAAAGACGGAAAAGGAAAAATAGGAAGAGGAGGAGGAGGATGAAGAGACGGAAAAGGAGGAGGAGGGAAGAAGAAAATGAGGAGCTGAGGAGGAGGAGAAAAATTAGGTTGTTGTGGAGAGAGAGAGAGAGAGAGAGAGAGAGAGAGAGAGAGAGAGAGGATGATAAAATGATAGTTTATGAAGATGAACGAGGACCAACCAGAGTACGATAAGAATAATGACAAGAGGAGGAGGAGGAGTGAGAGGGAGAGGAGGATCAGGAAGAGGAAAAGGAAAGAGGTAATTACGGGAGGATGGAGGAGTGAGTGAGAGAGAAGAATGAAGAGGAATCACTAACAAAAAAGTATACATTAACGTAGGGCTCTCTGGGAGACAAGGGTATAGGGGGAGAAGGAGAAGAGGAAAAGGAAACAGGTAATTACGAGAGGATGGAGGAATGAGGGAGAATTAAGAACGAAGAGGAATAATTGCAATAAACTAAAACTAAAAATAACGAAGGGCTACAAAGGATGAATCAAACCTGGTAAAGACTAACTAGGAATATGCCATAATGTATTTAATCCCTTTATGGTCAGGACGTCAATGGGGTCATGTGTTGTGGAGGATATGGAAGGATATGGCCGGTTCCATCAAAGTGTGCCACGAAACGGACTGACTCTCTTAGTGTTTGTGCTGTTTCTTTGTATAATTTGGAGGAATCATTATCTTCCACATAATCAAGATAATCGAACTCCGCTCTAAAAGTAGGTCATAATTATGTTGTGGGGGTCATTTGGTGGACTCCTGATTACTTCCAAACTGTGCTAAAAAACACTAAAGGAGTGGGGAAATTATTAGCACTTCTCTTATCCCACAACAAAAGAGAGAATTGATTGAATTATATTAGGAACCGCAACAGTGAGGTCATATGGCGCCCGAGGAAGAAGGTGATGGAGAGGTGAGACAGTAAGCACAAAAGGTAACAGAAGAGAGGAAATGCCCTTAATTAATTGGACGGTACAGCGTTGGTATATTTGAACCAATTGCTTTCTCCAAACTACTTCAGACAGCAGACCACCACCACCATTATTAGTATTCATCTGGTCCTGTTTCCTGGCAGGTATACTTTGGAGGAATCAAGGAGCTCTATAATAATAATGTACCAAGAGTGTATCTCCCCCTTTTAACAGCGAACGTCCCTGCAATCCATCGTAAATTAAAATTCTCTTGGAAAGTAACCCAACCAAGATGAGGAATAGACAGGGTACACAATTATACCATAAGGACCTCAAGGGTACGAAGGGTTCAAGGATATATAGTGTAGTGCAAAGCCAAGAGATATACCTCTTATATATAACTCTTGGCATTGGTGTAGTGTAGGATTGGGGTACGTCAACTCGACCACAAATAATGATGGATGGATTTGTTTGAGGGGAGATTCTACAGTATTCATTGTTTGTTGGTAAATTGAAAGGCTACTGATTCCTGCACACTAGATCCCAGAAAACAAATCATCACTTCAGTGTCCCTAATATAGGATATGTTTCGTGGCACGTTTTGGAGGAATCATCAGCCATAAGCTTTACCGTCAAAAGTTTCTTCTCCCCATAATAAATTAAATTGGTTTGGGTCACTAATAGACTGGGTAGAATAGTGTCAAATAGTTTGCATCATTACAGGCAGGGATTATAAACAAGTACACACGTTATTTGAGTAAATTAAGGGTCAGTGAGGGTGTGATTATTTTCTCTCTTCCCGTCTACCCTGCATACTTTTCATTGGCATATGATTTTTATTATTATTGTTGTCAGTATCGATACCATTTCCACTTAAGACACAAAGTAAAAACACTGACATCTTATTTATTTTCGTATCGTAAGAACTCTACTTAGGACTTGTTCGGTTCGTTAGGTAGTGGCATGCTGTATACTTGGCTCAACACACTATGAATAATAATAATAATTGTTATTATCAACAATAATAATGATAATAATTTTAATAATAATTATTATTAATATCATTATAATTATTATTATTAATATTAATAATATTGTTAAAATTATTATTATTATCATAATAATAATGATTATAAGTAATTGAAATCATCCATTGCAACACACTTGGTAAAATGCTTACGTTTCCCTCTCGTCGCAAAAAGACATCAGAACGAACGAGCAGGTAAAATTCTCATTCACACTGGACATTCCCTTTACTTTTCCATGTTGGGGTATGTACAGTCGGCGGCAAAAGTCGTGTTGCCACATCAGCCAAGTCATGAAGTACAGTATGGAAATATAGGCATCACAGGCTCGTAAAATGAAAACCCAGAGTAGTTTACGAATTTACCCTCTGGTTAGTGTAATTCTGTGTTGGTGGTGAATGTGCTGGTTCCATGACTATTCTTTGTTATCCTTCAAAAAATGCTACCGTAAGTGAGGCGACACGACTTTTGCCCCCGACTGTACAGTAAGGCTTTCAGGATGCACTACATATATTCAGTTGCTCCTATGGTTTATGCAGGATTTATCATGTGCTACGATATGATTTTCCCTCGAGTTCTTTTGCTCTTTTTGTTACCTTATTTTGTGTTGTTTCCTCTGTTTATTTTATTATTATTTTTCATTCTATTTATTATACATTGAGAGAGAGAGAGAGAGAGAGAGAGAGAGAGAGAGAGAGAGAGAGAGAGAGAGAGAGAGAGAGAGAGAGAGAGAGAGAGAGAGAGAGAGAGAGAGAGAGAAAGAGCGCATGTGGGAGGGTAAATGATGGAGAGTTGATGTGTTCCTGGAAGAGGTAGTGTGAGAAAGAAGACAGATAACCAAGATTCTGAGGACGAGAGAGGAGAGTGAGTAGGCGTGGATAAATCAACCCCAGATAACTACAGAAAGATGCAGTCAGGAGAGGGGGTGTGTGTGTGTGTGTGTTTGTTTCTGAGGACGAGAGAGGAGAGAAGGCGTGAATAAATCAACCTCAGATAATTACAGAAAGTGGAGTCAGGAGAGGGTGTGTGTGTATGGGTGTGTGTGTGTGTGTGTGTGTGTGTGTGTGTGTGTTGCAGGCTACAGTGTGGAGCTAGAAAAGAGAGTGGAGTCAGACAGATATATACAAAGGAATAGGAAAACACAGGTCCTACACACAGAAATTTATATCTATAGTGTTCCTTGCGAGGCTAGTTGGATTTGTTATGCTATTTAGAACACGAGGAAGAGGGAAAGTATAACTAAGGAGAAGCTGAGTAGTGCTGGGTTTTATACGGCAAAAATATTGAGGGAAACAGAGATACGAGGGAGGGAACGGAGAGAGAGAAACAAAGGAAGGAATGAAATGAGAGAGAGAGAGAGAGAGAGAGAGAGAGAGAGAGAGAGAGAGAGAGAGAGAGAGAGAGAGAGAGAGAGATAAGGTTAAGCCTAGTTTGCGGCTCTATAAGTCTCTTCCTGTTTATCTCTCCCTTTTCCTTTTCCTTCACCTTTCTCTCTCTACCACCTGTCTTGCCATCTGGTGCCTGGATTCTGAATGATGAACGTGAATGTGTAAATCTACTTTTGATATCGGCATCCGTCTTATTGTTTGCTTTCCTATTCAAAAAAATATGTTTCTTATTATGTTCATTATTTTTGTGTGTGTATTCTGTCGTGTTCCTCTGCCAGTCCACCTCTGAAATCCAGGGTGTATCGCGATATGTATAGCAATAACTTACACCAGAGATATATAATTTTATTTTGAGTATATCTGGTTCTAAAAAATATGGTATGTTTGATTTCAGTACATTACACTGGATACTAATGATAAAAGGTTATAACTTGTTGACAAATGGTGGTAGCCTATTAGGGTATCGGACCAAAGAGGCTTTATTTATTTCGTCTTAATAAGTTTTATCACATTTGCAATATTTTTGTGACTTTCTATAACGTATTTGGAATCATATTTTCAATGTAGAAAGATAATGCCAGGCCCCTTTAAAATATATACGACGAAATATGATTAATATCTGTTGGACCGTAGGAAAACTCTACCGAACGCAAGTATTAATATTTTCCCAATAAATCCTCGATTTTCTTCTTATACAGGCATGGCATTACCCCTTTACATTAAATATATGATTCCAAGTATGTTATAGAAAGCCACAAAAATATTGTAATTATTATAAAACTTTCAAGACGAAATAAATAAGGCCTCTACTCCGATAAGTTATTAAGCATATCTTCTCTCCCCCCCCCCTCCCCCTTCGAAGCTCCCAGCCTTCTGTACCACCATTTGTCAACAAGTTATAACCTTTTTCATTAGTATCCAGTGTAATGTACTGAGATCACACTCACCATACTTTATACAACAAAATATACTCGACAACAAAATATATCTCTGGTGTAAGTAATTGCTATACGTCACAATACACCTTGTATCTGGGTCAACTTATCGTATACTGTCTTGTACTTCAGACAAATTCTTTCTTATCCCTTCATCAACTTTCGTCTTTCCTCAAACTTTGTGTTCCGCGTCTGTCAATCATTTTTTTTTTATCTAATTATTTTCTCGGGACTTTCCTACCTTCCATCTATTAACCCTAAAGGGTTATTGGAATTCCCCAATTAATTATATTTTTTTTCTGTACATTCTACCTATTTTTTTTTTTTTTTTATCACTGTATTCCTTTCTTCCTCGCTTAGTTTTGTATATATTTTTCTGTGTATTCTCTATTCTTCTTTGCTATCATATTATTCCCTACATCATTTTATCTTTTTTTTTCTGTGCATTCTATCTATTCTTCTCGTTTCTATCTATTCTTCTTTGCTATCACAATATTTTCTTCTTCCCCACATCATTTTATATTTGTGCATTCATCCTTCTTTAATTCTCTTTTCTCTCTATTCTTCTTTCCCTTCATTCAATTATTACTATTTTACTGTATCTCTTTTATCCTGCCTTCTTTTCATCTTCCCTTCCTATTCCGTTTTCTCTGTCATAATTTTCTTTCGTTTATCATTTCTATTCTTGTTACTTCCATCACTCGCTCCTTATTGCTTTCTCCTCCTCCTCCTCTATATATTCTTGCATTCATGTGTCTCTTATTCATTTACTTCTATTACTATTCATTCTCTCCTCTACTCCCTTAATGTTTATTTTCCTTCCTTACAAGTTTTTCAAGGGTTAAATATCAAACTCTTCCATTTTTGCTCCATTCATCTCTCTCATATAATCAGGGTCCCCACTTTCCCTCTTTAAATTTTTCTCCCGTTCTCTATCACCTTTTCAATCATGTCCCTCTTCACTCCTGCTTCCCTAACCTTCTTTCCAGACTCTTAAATCAATCCAGGTTCTTCCGGCCTGTCCATCACTTTCCCATTTCCTGGATAATTTGTTAGGAGTCCTGGTATTGACAGCAGTAAAAAAAAAAGTAGAGAGGAGACAAGGGCACAACTCAGTGACGGGAGTGTGTGTGTGTGTGTGTGTGTGTGTGTGGAGGGGGGAGGGGGAAGAGGTGAGTGTGTGAGAGGAGTGGTGGTGGTGGTGGTGAGTGGGTGAAACGAGTGGTGATGGTGAGTGGGTGGAACGAGTGGTGGTGGTGATGGTGAGTGGCCAAGACGAGTGGTGATGGTGTGAGTGGCCAAGACGAGTGGTGATGGTGTGAGTGGGTGAGACGAGTGGAGGTGGTGATGGTGCTAGTGAGTGGGTGAGACGAGTGGTGATGATTGTGAGTGGGTGGAACGAGTGGTGGTGGTGAGTGAGTGAGTGAGACGAGTGGAGGTTCTGATGATGCAGGTGAGTGGGTGAGACGAGTGGTGGTGAGTGGGTGAGACGAGTGGTGGTGGTGAGTGGGTGAGACGAGTGGTGGTGGTGAGTGGGTGAGACGAGTGGCGGTGGTGAGTGGGTGAGACGAGTGGTGGTGGTGAGTGGGTAAGACGAGTGATGGCCAAATACGAAGCCTGATTGACTGTGGGATCCAATAGCTTAATTCTCCCTCATTCCCAAGAGATTCAGTCGCTTTCCTCACTTATCTTGTTTTGTTTTCCTATTATTGTTCCGTTTCTCACTCGTTTTTATATTCGTCATGTCAGTTTCCATGTTATTTCCATTCGTATTTCTCCACAGTTTTCCTTCCTAATGTTACAGTCCCACACCACCAGCACAACACAACACAACACATGCCACAATAAGGTCAGTACAACTCTAGTCCCTCCCTTACTCCTTCCTTCCTCTCCCTTACTCCTTCCTTCGTCCCTCCCTTACTCCTTCCTTCGTCCCTCCTTTACTCCTTCCTTCCTCTCCTTCCCTTCACCCATTACTCCTTCCTTCCTCTCCCTTACTCCTTCCTTCGTCCCTCCCTTACTCCTTCCTTCCTCCCTCCCTTACTCCTTCCTTCGTCCCTCTCCCTTACTCCTTCCTTCCTCTCCTTCCCTTCACCCATTACTCCTTCCTTCCTCTCCTTCCCTTCACCCATTACTCCCTCCTCTCCTACCCTTCACCCATTACTCCCTCCCTCCTTCCCTCCCAGCAGCATATGAACGGTTTCTTCCTTCCTTTGTTTTCAGTCACACTATTTTTCCAACGCGGCATCCCACGCGCACCACACGAATAAAGGAACAAATTTTTGTAAAGAAAAAATACAAAGAAAATGACTGAAAATTAAGATTAAAATAATAAAAAATAAATAAATAAATAATAATAATAATAATAATAATAATAATAATAATAATAATAATAATAATAATAATAATAATAATAATAATAATAATAAATAAAAATAAAAATAATAATAATAATAATAAAATCTATAAACTCACAGTGACACTCACAGCCTGGCCGGGTGGGAATTAATTATGCAAGCACGTTTTGAATTTTTTTTAAACAGTCCCTTTTTGTCATTTACTCTTGAACCCGGAGCAATATTTATGTTGCTGTTGATTTTTGTTCGTTTATTGTTGTTGTTGACTGGAATACAGTTACTTCTCATTGTGACTATACAAGGGAAGTAACTGTATGGGAAATAAAAGGAATACAGTTACTTCTCATTGGGACTATACAAGGGAAGTAACTGTATGGAAAATAAAAGGAATACAGTTACTTCTCATTGTGACTATACAAGGGAAGTAACTGTATGGGAAATAAAAGGAAGGAAGTAGGGTGAGTGGGGACGTAACCAGAGCTGGGGGCAACGTGAAGTGGATGAGTAATCACATTATACGGACGGATGCAGAGGATGAAAGAGCCGGTCAGCAGCTTCATTATACACCACATTTATAATCATTGCAGCCTTGACACCATCATACATACCAACACCAATACTAGTAACACAAGAGCCATCATAATAATAATAATAATAATAATACCATCACTACTACAACCATAACTTATATATTAACCATCATTAAACCACCTCCACTACCAACACCATCACTGCTATTACAACCACTATAACCAACCACCACAACCACAATAACATTACCACACATACTAACACATCACACAACCCACCACTACCACAAACACTACCACCATAATACGTCACACTACCACCACAACCACAAACACTATCACCTTAACACCACACAACCACCACCACCACCACCACCAACAACAACACAACACCGCTAACACAATATAACCACAACCATCACAACAGTAGAGAGTTCTCCCTTCTGAAGCTGCTGAGGGTACAATAAATTAGCTTAAGTGAGATGCCAACCTAGACGCTGTGGCTTAATTGGTCTGCTGGAGGGGGAACGACCGACCCCTTCCACGCCCCCCATCCATATCTGAAGAGAGGGGGGAGTAGGGGGTGATAGTGACCGAAGTGGGAGTGTCATGGGATGGATAGAGGGATGAAATGAAAAAAAACAAAAACAAACAAAGATGAAGAGAAAGATGGGATGAAAAGGATGGAGTAAAACTGTGGCAAAGAAGAGAAAGAGAGAGATAGGGTGAAAAACTTCGGGGGAAGAGAGATAGACGGAGTGCTAAAAATGGGGAGATAACAGATCACATTAAATGAACTGTATAAAATATCTTCGCAGAGTTTCAGGAAGTGATCGTAAAGTACAGTTTGTCGGAGGAGTGTTAAGTCAGGGAGCAACTCGGGTAAAAGGTCAGCAGCGTTCCATTTACTGATAAGAAAGTGTAATTGATGATGTGAGGAAGGTGAGGAAGCCAAACCAACCAGTTGTGAGTACTTCACCTTCCCTCTCCTCACTCACTGACGCCCTACACCAACCAGGCTTCCTCTATCACCAGACTGGAGTGAGAGGAAGGAAGAGAGGGGCTATAG
>JAWQEG010000520.1:112500-115362 GCA_033782935.1 Petrolisthes cinctipes | reverse complement strand
GCAATGTCAAATATCTCTCACTAGGCATGCGTGATTCACAACCTCATCATGTCTTCTCTAACAATTTTCCTTGTATTTCTACCCCACTTTTCCTTCTCCGTTCATTCTCAGTGCCCTTCGTCCATTCTGACATTCTTTCTCCCAACATTTCAACCTCTCTCTCCCTCTCCTCCCATCACCCTTGTCCCAGCTCTCAGCCGACCACCACAGCAGTCTCCCCCAATTACATTCACCCACCACTTTCTCTCCACCTTTCTCTCCTTTTCCTACTGCTGCTCTCCATTGTTTCTGGCCACGACCCTCTCACTCTGCAAAACCTCGCGGGCAGCAGCAGTACCTTCCCTTTAATATTTTGAAGCAACAAGTGTAGGTGGTAAATATTGTAATCAGTTTCTCCCCATTGTGTAGGTTTGAAGACAACAGAGTAGGTGAATGTTGGCAATGATAATATTAGGAAAGTACCATCAATCAGTTTATATGACGACGACTTCACACTCATGATGTAAAAAACTTAACATTAAAGGGAGCCGTCCACCTCATTCATGTTAAGAAGTAAGTGTGTTAATAAATACTACTTACGTGTCTTTCGAATGCCATTCTAGTTTATGATGTGATTCGATATCTCCTTTTAATAGACGTAGCCTACGGTGGCTGAATTTACTGAGACACAAACAGCCGAGGTTAGGGTGCGGTCAGGTGGTTGGTTGTAGTTGTGTGTGTGGGGGGGGCAGGAGTAGGTGTGGGCGTTGGTGTAGGTGTGGGTAGGGGAGTGAAAGTAGGGTGTCGGCTGGCTGCCACTATAAGCCCTTCCTCATTTAGATAAACCTTTGTTTAAGTATTGACTGTGAAAGTATAAACATTTACCTTTGTTTTGAAGTTCTTAAAGCTTCGATTACGAGTATGAGATATAATTGTATTGGGAGATTTGTTTAGAGGGGTTAGTTATAAAAGTTAGTTAAAACTTTATAGGCTTCTTACGTTTACTCTTAGCTTGGGTGGTTTTAATTAAGGAAGAGAGAAGTTTAATTACAGCTAATATAGTTCTTAACACTCGCCTTGTTAAGGTGGTGGTTGTACAATGTTTCACTATAATATGACTTATGAATTTTTTCACCTGTAAAGTGGATACTGAATGTTGTTACTAACAGAAATAATTATATGTTAATATTAAGAAAAACCTAAGGTGAGCATTGTAGCTATGATTTTTTAAGTTGTTACTTCCCTTTTTTACGCTTTGTGCATAATAATAATAATTATATAATAAGTATATATTTACAAAGTATGCATCTATACGTTTTGTAATATTTGTTTCTAATTCTGTACGTTTTTCTTTCAGGTGAGTGTTGACGTGAGAGATGATTGGTTGATGCCTGGCAGGTAGTGTAATGATGTTGTCAGTTTTATGATATTGTCAGTGTTTTGATGTTGTCAGTGTTATATATATTTACATACCTTATGCCTTACCTCATAATCATTCTGCTTTCCACTAACCCGCCTCTCCTCTGCGAACTCTTCATTCTTAAACTACAGTACTATAGTTCTGTATTTCCTTTTCTATCCTTGCAAGTTCGTAAAATGTGCCAGTATGGTTGTGTGTGCATACATACGAGAGAGCAGGGAGCCAGCCAGCCCTCTCACTTAGGCATCAGCTGTTATTATTTTTATTATATTTTATATATTTTTTTAGCGTTATTCTTCCACCACTTTCCACTTACTTCTTACCTTACTCGCTCATCCGGCTATTAATTTCTTCCCTCTTACCATCGCTCCTTTATTTTCTCACTCTTTTGGGCATTACTTCCTCCCCTACCTCCATCACTTTCATTCTGCTTCCCCTCCTTCCATTCTCTACCACTCTCCCTTCCTCACCCTTGCCTCTCTCACCTCTTTGTCTTTATCTTCTTTCTCTGCCTACCTCATTGTAGTCTTCGCCATATCTATACAACCTCCTTTCTTTCTATCTATCCTTCCTACCCTCTTTCTCCCCTTCCTACCCTCTCTCCCCAGCTCTCTTTCTCCCATACTCTCTTCCAAACAGCTTCCTCTTCCTCTCTTTCTCGCCCTTTCTCTCCCACCCTCCATACCGACTCTGCTTATACACACCTTCTTTTAGGCTTATCACTTTCATTGTGCCAACCTTTTCCCCCTCCTCAGTAAATGTCAGTAAAAGCACATAACGTTACCTGGCCACACCTATATACCACTTGAAGGGTTCGGAGAGGCAGGAAGAAATTGTATGAGGGGAGAACGAGGAGATGAGAATGATGACGAACGAAAAGTGGAGAATGATGGGGTGAAGAAATGGGGGGGAACGGAAAGTGGAAAAGGGAGCTGGAGGAAGTTGGGAAATATAGGAATGGACGAAGTAAGTGGGACGGAAATGGAGAAGAGATGGAAAGAGGGAAATGGAGAGTGGATGTGATTCGAGGGAAGGAAAAGGGTTTGAGGAAAGGAAGGGTGTGAGGGAAGGAAAGAATGGGAATAGGAGAAAGTACAGTCACCTCCAAAAGTCCGATTAATTTCCTGTCCAGTAAACAAAGCTGTGAATGAGAAGTAATAAGTAGCAAATTAATCATGTTATTGACTAAAATTTGAGAGTTTACAAATGTTATGATGGTGAATAAAGTTGTGGGGAAGGGATAGAATTGTTAGTGTAGTTGTGAGGGTGGTAGTTGTGGGGAAGGGATAGAATTGTGAGGGTAGTAGTTGTGGGGAATGGATAGAATTGTTAGTGTAGTGGTGAGGGTAGTAGTTGTGGGGAAGGGATAGAATTGGTAGTGTATATAGTGGTGAGGGTAGTAGTTGTGGTGAAGGGATAGAATTGTTAAGTGTAGTGGTGAGGGTAGTAGTTGTGGGGAAGGG
>JAWQEG010000520.1:0-107500 GCA_033782935.1 Petrolisthes cinctipes | reverse complement strand
ATACGGTGAGTGAATAGAAAGCCATGCAAGAGCACAGACAGGAAGAGAATCGTTTTACAGAGGATGAAAGAGAGGAATATAATAAAAGATAGGCTTGTAGAATAGGAAAGGAGAAAGACAGATTCGTCAAGGGTATAGAAGTGAGAAAGAAAGGGATAAGGATAATGTAAGAGAAAATTTAAGAGGAAAGAAAAAATTATAACAAGAAAAGGTGAGAGAAAAGAGAGGAATTTGATGCACAGAGACTTGAAAGACTAGAAGAGGAAATAAAAAATTATATAAACTTGTTAGGACAGAACAGAACGAAAAGAAAACTTAAAGTAAAAATGGGCGGCGGATAAAACATAAAGGAAAAATGGTAGGATTGCAAGGGAGGTGTTAGAACCAGGAAGAACGAGAACTGGAAATAATGAAATTGACTTATAAAAAATGAAGAGTGTTGGGGAGGGAAGATGTGAGTGAGGGGAGGAGGAGGAGGAGGGTTTGGGGTACGAATGGGTTGGGTGAGAGGCAGACAAGGAGAAGAGAATGAACAATTAAGGAGAAGAGAATGAACTTGGTAAAGATGACGTTGACAAGTAAAATGATATGAAAACAAGGGACAAAGGAAAGAGTGAACGGATGCTAGCGATCAAGATAAGTTTATTGACAGAGTAAATAAATAATATTCAAACTGGGTTGTAGAGTACAGGATAAACTTTTGTCTCTTAGTGGATGAATTACCATATAGAGTTTCATGGATACACAACCCACACAGACTTTGATATGTAAACGAGGTGGTATAGCCTTCATACTGTTACATACATGCAAAAACCAAATTACCTTAGAAGGAGAAACAGGAAAGCAAGATGAAGGTTGTCTGATAACTGGTGATGTGCTGTAATGAGTATACTCTATGTAGCAATTGTTTTTCAGTGGGATCTTTTGTTCTTTATTGGCGATTGTGTTTACTTTTTACTTGGGACTCAACAGCGAAGAACTGCGATAGATGTTAGGTAGAGATAGTGGTAATGGTGGTGGTGATTGATTGTAGTGGTTATGGTAGAGCGGAGAGTGGTGATAGTGGTAGTTATGCTGGAGCGGATGGTGTTGGCAGTGATGGTGGTAGGCAGGGTGAAAGGTGCGCAGGTGAAGGCAGAGAGAGAGGCAGGTGAGAATGAATGGGATGCTACATCATTGAAGTTCAGGGTATTGTTTTTTCTGGCATGATGTATGTTTTGCGTCAGGTGACTTACACATAGCATTACATGGTACATGTTTAATCCTATGGTAACGTGTTTGTTTCTTGTGTGTGTGTGTTTTTTTTTTTCTCTATAGAAAGGTTTTGTCTCTGTATTTTTTAATTTTGAAAGGTATAAGGTAGTGAGGAATGTACATAATACTGCATGTGCAGCCATCTGCATGTTGAGTTTGTGTATGATTGTGTGTTTACAGGACAAGCGGAAGTGGTTGACTAGTAGCTTAGACAAGGACGACATGTGTGAAGGTCAGATGTAGGGAACAGATAAGCAGGTGTTGATGTCGTGTGGAGGAGAGCATGAAGGGTGGAGTGCAAATAACCAGTGTTTATATTGTTCTATTTAAGTGGACGTGATGAAGCTCTGGTGTGGCATGGTGGTAGGTGGCAGGTATGAAGGATGCAGATGATTCAAGCCTCAAGTGTAATACTAGTTTGGTAAGAGGCGTAGTGTTGTGCTGTTGTGAATCGTATGTGAAGGAATTTGGCTACAAGTGTGGTAACTCGAATTTGTGAGGTTACACCGATGTTGTCTTGTAAGTAAGTGTGTGCTCACATGATGCAGTTGTGGATGTTTACACAGAGGGCACACTAGGAGTTGTTTGTTTGGTGGAAGGGTCGCCGTGTCAAATAAATATAAATATGTAAGTTGTCGGAGACTTCCATGTGTGTGTGGGGGGAGGAGGGGGAGGGGAAGCAGATGTGTATGCAGTTACGAGTGATAATGGTAGTGTAGATCAACGTTAGTACCTCATTTATGTTTCATGGTGTAGGAGGTTTGTAGCTGGTTTGACTGTAGGTGTGGGTATTGGTGTTGTATGTATGGTGCATGAAGTGTGGCATATGTGCAAGAAAGTTGTGGGTGGAGGTGTGGAACGCATTGCGACAGCTGTGAAGGAAGGTTGTGGAAGGCCTAATGACAGGTGTGTGGTGGGGGTTGTGGGTGCAGTTGTGGTATGCATTGAGACAGGTATGGGTAGAGATTATGGGATGCATTTTGACAGGTGTGGAAGAGGGTTGTGGGTGCAGGTGTGTGGAGAGGTGCGTCATGGGCCTCTCTTCCTCCCTCTCTCTTTCTCTGTGGGTCAGTGAAAGGAGTGATGCCACTACTCATATCTCTCTCTCTCTCTCTCTCTCTCTCTCTCTCTCTCTCTCTCTCTCTCTCTCTTGTGTTAACTTATATTTCTTGCATTTTTTCTGTGTTTGTTTCATGGAGATTAAATTTGTTCATCTTCATGGTTGCAAAACTTATAGGACACCGATAATGAATTTTGTCTTTCTTATATTATTCCCCATGTCTGTCTGTTTTCTGTATGTCTGTCCATTTTTGTCTCTGACAGTTTGTGTCTGTCTGCATGTCTATCTATTTGTCTGATTCTGGTATTTTTAAATCACCAGTTTAAAAAAGTTGCATCTGTAGGCTCATTTAGGCGATGATTGGCACTTATTTCCCCGATGTCTGAATCTTACTCGTAGTGGAGTTATGTTGTCATGACTAGACTTTACTACTTTGAGCACTTGGCGTATATTTACACACATTCTTCGCAGATTCTACTCGTAGCTGTGGGATATTACACACAGATGGTTTAATGCATTTAAAATGCAGTTTTTTTGATGGGGGGTATTTGTTAATATTAAAGGCACAAGAGCACTGTGGCAGTTGAAGATTGGTATAAAACGTAGGTAGAATCGGTGTAGGTGTCGACACGCATGTTTGGTTTTGACCGAGTGTAGGCAGAGATGTGAAAGGCAGGCAAGTAGTGGTCCAGTCAGCTTATTGGTGTAGCTCGATGTCAAAGAAAAATGACCTTGTTGTAGGTGGCATGTGAAGGATGTAGGGTTGCATTAGTAAGGTATATGTAGGATTGGAATGTGTGAGGCAAGTGTAGGAGTTGATTTAGGCAAGGTTACTGAGAATATTTGATCTACAGTAGGAAGTTGTCGAAGGTAGAAAATATCATATACTTCATTTGTTCGTATATCAATGTGTATAATGTGTTTGTTTGTGTTGTGAAGGGAGACTGGTGAGAGGCCTTGTAGCACCTACTGGATACAACTACTTAGTGTTTTGTCTCGTGGTGTGTGTTGGGGAGGGGGCAGCTGTTGAGATACATGTAAGAGACAGTGTAAAAATAGTATTGTGACCATGGATTCTGATGGATAGAAATATTGGCAAGGTTGGTGTTGTGTGAGGTGTATAGGGATGTGTTGTTGTGACAGGTGTGGATAGGATGGGGATGTGGCCGACCTGGGAGATGACCCTACTTGACCACGTCCCCGGAACACACACACACACACACACACACACACACACACACACCCCACGTACTACTACTAATCACAAGGTGAACCACCGCCTACCTTTTAATGGCATTTACTTATTTTTTCATTGCCAATTTGATTTCTTATTTATTCCTCTAATAATTTTTATTTAGTTTATGTCTTCTCGAGTTTTTATTACTATTTGTTATATTTTTTATATTCCTATTGCGTCTCGTATCTTTGTGTTGTATGTTCTTTTAAATTTCCCTCGTCTCCTTCACTTACTTAGTTGTTTATCACAGGTTTCGTTTCCTTTCCTCGTCTTCCTGTTCGTCACACATAATGAAAGACGCGGTATTCGTCGTTATTACCTTTTTTTATATTCTTTTAGTGTGGATATACTATTTCACGTGTGGCCAGTCACGATTGTTTGTAAGTGTTCAAGGTGAGACCACTTTCTCCATGGCTGCCTTAAGGGACGTAATCTGTTCTTGGATGAATTAAAGTCTACAAACTCTGATATACAACACATCCCCTGGTCTCACACCGAAGAATCCTGCCGTTTCCTGGTATAATTTGAAGGGATCAGAGGCCCTCCCATTTCCAACAACAGACACCAGACATTATACTTTTAAAGGATACATTGGAGGTCCTTAATTCCCCCAAAGTAGGACAGAAAACAGGACCATATGAATAAAAATGCTGGAGGTCTGATGCTTAGAACAGTTTGGTGGAATCAGTTGCTCCTGATTTACCAGCACTGTACTACCCCCTCAACCCCACTTATCACACATGAGTGAAGCACGTAATAAAGATGCATGTGGCCATTTGTACATTGGTGCTTCCTATCTTCCTTCACTTCTATTCGCTAGGATTTTATTTTCAACTTGACTCCTCGTGCTTCACATCTAAGGACCCTGTGATCGTGTATGAGAATGTTTTTAAGTTGTTTTTCTAGTACAAGCCCCAACACTCGGGAATGGTAGGATTCTTTTTCATCTCAGTCTACCCTGGAAATTGTTTTCTCGATGTTTACTTTTAGTTTAGAGTTATAAGAGAAAACGGTCATGTGTAGGTGGTGGTAACGGAGGGACTGACTGATGTATACGTATTTATTGATAATATTTCGACCAATCAGTCATTTGTTTACTTTGGACTGTATTGTAAGCGTCTTGATATAAACATTTTATGACAAACATAAGCCTATGAAATGTGGAACTATAAAGTCTCTATTGAATTTCATTGGTTGGATTTTACATTTTAAAGCGGAAATGCCAAGGAGAAACTCGAGCAAGATTAGAGATTGACTTTAAACTCCTCCGTTGTTTCGAAGGGACAACCAACCACAGAACCTCACACCCTCCAAGTTAGCCCATTAAGTAAGGACCCTGTGATCGTGTACATAAACTGTGGCTTCTGATTCCTCCTGACTATTCCACGAACCAATCTTCTTCAATATTGGTGGTGTTTCGTGGCAATTTTTGAAGGACTCCCTAAACCTCCACTTTTCTAACTACAGCACGGGTTCCCTTAAGGGTGGAAGTGGGCCCTAAAGCCATATGGTAATTATAACCGGCGAGAGTGTGTTGTGGTGAAGTCTCTCCCAGTGGTCTCGTTAATGGTCTGTACGTGGTCTCTTAGTTGTGGGTGTCAGGGGAAATAATTAAGGTCTCCGGTCATGAAATTATCGTGTGGAACCTGTATTTAAAACTAGCCATTTCTTTACAGTTGATAAGCTTATCTCAATCTGTGTGGGTTTATCCCCTTCGTCTACACAAGCACTGTTAGGGTATGATTTTGTTTGGTGTATAGGTTGAAAGGTTTGAAAGGTTTATTTAACTCTGGCGACCCCAAGCAGGGTATGGGAGTACAATAAGTACATTTCTATACCATAGATTCCAACAGCACAAGCATTTAAAAAAAAAGAATAAGTTCCAAGCCCCCTTGAAATACTCCATAATTTCTTTAATAAATTTTGAATATAAATAACTAATTTTTATGATACTCCAGTAACTCTAAGGAAACATGGGAATGAGATCAAAGAGAGAGCCCAGTGTGAGCATCAGAAAACATCAACGGATTTGTTTTACGCGAGTCATCCCTTAATGTTGTGGGGTTTTCTTTGAAAGGTAAAAAATGGGTCACAGATACACAGTCAAACTTTCCCATCTCACATTAGACTCTCAGCTTCCTCACGTGAGAGAAGAGGGACCAGAAGAAAGCGGTTATAAACAAACGTGTAAAGAGTTTTAGTGGTGAAGTTTAAAGTGTTATATGTTATTGTAATGGCAGTTCTTAGTGTGTTAACTCTAGTGCCTCTAATTTGGGTTTGCTTACTCCACACTGGTACCAAATATGTTTTCTCCTCCTTTATGATTTTAATGGGTATATTCTTTATTTTAATATGAGTACAGTTCACGCTTCAGAATTTAGCAAGTTTTGTGCCATACAGTTAATATTCATGCTAAGAAATGTTGTTGTTTTGTAGATGGATGTGATGTGGTTGAAGTGTGGTGGCTAATTTGGTTGTAGAGCGTGCTGGTAGGATGTGGTGGGTTGTCAGACTGACCAGGGAAATGGAAGGTGGCGCCGACCAAATGCTGTGTTATAGGAACCACATATGTCTGTCTGTCTGTCTGTCAGTCAATATAATCTTTTTCAATATTAGAGAAGTAACGCAGCATTTCTTCATATATAATATGTATCGTATAATTATTTATAACCTTTAGTTGAGTTGGTCATTTTTATACTTACCGTAGTGACTATATTTTTCAGTTATTGATTTTCACTTGTCCCAGACTTTCCCTGGACTTTAAATGGGCCACAATGAACACTTTCCTTGGAGCGTCACCTGTTACGCCCCGGGGTTGCCTCCTGGCACACACACACACACACACACACACACACACACACACACACACACACACACACACACACACACACACACACACACACACACAGAGGTTTAAAAAAATCTTTTATTGTTAATGGTCTAATGAGAGTTGCGTGACAGTCAGGCAGCCTACACAGGTGCTACACTTTGTGTTTACTGAGATGTGTAGGCCTATGTTAAAGAAAAGATTCACGTACGTACGTGTGTGTGTGGGGGGGGGGGGAGATGGGTGAGTGTGGTAGTACTAGAAGGGGTATTCGTGCGTGTTTACCGTTTGTGCCTCGTTAATGACCCAATGACCGGCATATCTCACTGGCTTAGTCGGCTGTAGGGTGAGAAACAGACAGGCAGGTTACCAAGATGTATGATAGTGTCTGACAACTACACCAGACTGTTCACCAGATAGCAACTCAACCCAGAAGCAATGGCTGACGACATTACATTTTGCATTCTTTTACTGACTGTCACTAGATTATTACATATTTGTATAAGGGAATCATTGCTAACATCCAGAGTTCTATTCACTTTCGTAGTTGTTCCATTTAGAAGGATTTATGTCAAAGCTTGTGACTGTTGAAGGTGTCTCTTGAATACCCTCTTGTAGGACTTAATTCTTCAGGGGTACTTTTTTTTTCTAATATGGTATAATGTGGAAACGATGTATACCAATCTTCTCACCCGATAACCGATGGTGGGAACAGTTAATTGCCTTGAAGTGTCCGTTACTCCCAACATGAAAAGTACTGTTAGAATATGGCAGAGGCGGAACTTCAACTAACTTTGTATATAAATGAACACGTGGAATTAGGGTAAGTACCAGGTTAATTTTTCATAAAACGAGCTACTTTGCCTTGTTTTAATGGAATGTATCACAGTTGGTGGAGATCTTTATTGACCAGCTTAGGCTACCAATATATTCAGTTGAAAAAGTTAAGGTTTTTCAGTATACAGTGGAGGGTTCGATGTGGAAGGAAGTTCCTGTATTTAAAAAAATGTTAGTAATGGAGTGATGCTGAGTAAAATTAATACATAGGCTAAACAACCAAATGTTGATCATATGCATGTGGTCAAGTAAATAGTTCTAGTAGAATAGAATTAATGATTAAGTGAAAAGGGTAACACAGCTGACGAATTCAGTGAAATTTTATGGGCTGTTGGAGTGAGACGGGCTGTAAATGAGCCATGGTTACGATATCATGAATGACTGAATTCGGACTTAACAAGAATTGCCTAAGTTACCTGTTATTTACATGCTAATTAATCAAGAATGTTTGTGGCGGCAAGAAGGAACAGTTTGTGACCATCCTTGTGCTTGCTAGTGAGGATGACCTTGGAAGAGAGAGTAGCCTAAACATGTTTTGTACCGAGGGATGGGATAGAAGTGTTTGAGACCAGACATGGGTACCTGTGTATTGTAGGTACCACGATGGGGATGATAGGAACGGATTGCATATAGGAACAGCAACTAGGACCAATAACAGGCGACTCTTGTAAACATGGAGTGCGAAGACCGTCGAGATTTAGTAGGTCATATTGCCGATATTATAACTACATTGTTTTCTTCCCCTATTCTTCCTTTAGTGATTATACATTGACATATATGTATCCCCAGAGGAAGCAACGGGTGAGAAAATATGTGTGACTTCGTGTTCAGCAAGGTGTTAGTAGTTGGTAAAACATCGTACAATTGAGGTTATAATATGATCAGTATATTATGTGTTAGAATATAAGGATGGTGTGTGGTGGGTGAGCCTTGACGTCAGTGTGTAGCTGTCTCACGTCACCCGCTGCGTTTCTCTCATCCACTCATGCATTGCTGGACACCCACTTACTGGCTTTCCTCAATACCCTTGCTTCTTCCCATCCACCCGCTGTTTATTCCCACCCATTGCTTGTCTCCCAGCTATCTGCATTCGTACAACATCTTTACCGTTCTATCTAGTAATATTACTTTTTGCATAAGAGCCTGCATTGTAAGCCAGATTATTGGGAATTATCCCTCTGGGGGTCGTGTAGTTTGATAATAATTTCTCTTTGCTCATAACATATAGGTTACAGAAAATAATTCTAATATTAAAGAATTATTCATTAAAGACAGTCGAAATTTATATTATCACACCAATATCTTCATATCTTTTCCCTCCACTTTTTGACGTATTGTTATACAGTAATTAAATTAAACACTGCTATCATTTTCTTACACACAGTAATTTACGAACAGACAGTTACTTACCCACCACCCCTCAGCTTGTGCCATTTAATTCCACACCTTGCACATGCGTTACGCCATTATCACGTTCAGCACTGGAAATGTCATGTGTTTCATCGCCACACCTATATATGTCATTCATAATGCCAGGAGGAGTGTAACACGGAAGGGAGCACGTGCACACGTCTGGCTTCTCAGTTACCGACCGGAAATTGATCAAAGAAAAGGGAGCCTAAGTCAACATGTGTGTGACGTCATAAAACCTTTCCCTCCTCCCCTCATCCCTATAGCCTACCACGGTTTACAATGTTTACGTCATTTTCATTCAGTATAGTTTGGTGCAAACTTCGCTCAGTTTATATTTCTTTAACACGAAGTTTGTTTCAATATTTTCAGTCCCAACTTGCACGATAGTATTATCCCACTTCTCAGACACGAGTTCTCCTCTTGCATTTTGTCGGCAACATCTCTTCCTGCATAATTTTTGGAACCAAATAAACTATGGTATATCATGTTCATGGTATGACCATTTGTATCAGAAATATATCATTATTGTAAGAGAAGGCCGAGTAGAATAATATACTCCAATATTCGCATTATGGGTGTTGATATTCGGCGTCTCAGACTCGGGTCAGAGAGCTCTGTTTGTACTCGACGTTACATTATGTTTATTGAAGTTTTCCAGATGAAGGTTTTTGATATCTACGTTGGCGGCGTCAAGGATGAGAGACTAGAGGTTCTCGTCTCTGAGTTCTCCCGTCTTCTTCATTTCTCCCATTTCCTCACACTTTTCTTCCATATTACCCCAATCCCTCTCTTTTCGGCCCCCTTCCTTCGTCTCTTACAATCCCCTGTGGGTTTTTTTTTTTCCCGCTATGGATGTACAGTTGACCTCAGGAGTTTGTACACATAAGATTGGTTAAAAAGGGTCTTAATTCTGCATATACAGTAGGCATTGTTCTACTGACTGATTCAAGTGTTAGAAAATTAATGTAGGAAATTAATGTTGTTACAAACCCTGATAGCACAGTGGTGTAGCCTATACGAATTCCTGAGGGCAACTGTACCTAGGTACAGTAGCCCACAGAAGTTCTTTTCCCCCTCTTATCTCTCAACTTTGAAAGATAAAGAAATGCTAAATCTGTATCGTGGTTTACTTCTCATTTACTATTACAAAACCAAACTATTCATACTTTGTTATTCGGCAAACGTAACCGTTACATGGTTATATGGCTTATCGAAACACAGTTGGAGGAACAGAACTCCTGTGGGAAACTGTACCTTGGTGTGTACTATCGTAAGCTTTCTGTCTGTAGATACAAACTTCTTATGCAGGGAAGTTAGTCTGGGGGTATAGAAGTTCCAGCATGTCTCGAGGCACCCCACTGAGTTGACTGATCTAATTAACATCCATTCACCTCCAGACTCTGTCACTCCTTCTCCTCCTACACACTGATACCGTTACTTTCTCTATAAGCTCGTCCGTCTCCCATCATCCCTCAGTCCCTCTCCCTTCCCACATCCACATCTTTCACTTCGCTACCTCGCACCACACCCTCAAAATTTTCCTCTCCCGTTCCCCTCGATTCCCTCCCAGCTGACCTACTTGAGGCTAGAAAGCAGTAGCGACCAGGGTGGTAGTACTAATGGTGGTAATAATAGTGTTTGATAGTGGTAGTTGTAATTGAGGTGATAGATGTTATGGTAGTGGTAGTGGTTGTTGTAATGGTGGTAGGTGTAGTTGTGGTTATAGTGTTAGTTGTAATGGTGTTTGATAGTGGTAGTTGTAATTGAAGTGATAGATGTTATGGTGGTGGTAGTGGTTGTTGTAATGGTGGTAGGTGTAGTTGTGGTTATAGTGTTAGTTGTAATGGTGGTGATAGTGGTAGTTGTAATTGTAATAGTGATAGTGGTGGTGATGATGACGATGGTGACTTGTCTGATTTCTCCTCCGTCTTTCTCTCTCCATCATCCTTTTCTCATGACTTGCCCTTTCTCTAGCCACTCTTCTCTCTACTCTACTCTACTCTACTCTACTCTACTCTACTCTACTCTACTCTACTCTACTCTACTCTACTTTACTCTACTCTACTCTAATCTCTCTGTATGGTGGTGATTGAGGATGATGATGATGGTGGTTGTGTTGTTGGGGGTAAGGAGACCACTGCAGCAACACCAATAACATTTAAAAAAAAGACAACATCTATAACAACAACCAACAACAACAACAACAACCAACAACAACAGTGGTGGTGGTATATAATGAAATACTACAGGCGTTGAATGGTCTGGATAATAGGGTGATAATTATATGGGTTGTGATTTTGGGAATGTAGGGGAGGGAAGGGAATAAAATAATGGTTGCTCACTATGCTCAGTAATGGTCGGTCTTTGTTACTGGTTCTGACGTCATGGTGAGGGTCCCTTCCTACAGTAGTTTTATTTACATACGTGGTCGAGTAATCCGTAGCAGATAAAGAGCGTTTGTCGTATTATTATCGATACCATACATTGTTGCTTCTGTCACCACAACATCACTAATATTATTAACATGACCTTAAGATTAACCAATGGCACTGCCACCAAAATATCTTCTTCACCATTGTCACCAAAATATCTTCTTCACCATTGGCACCAAAATATTTTCATCACCATTGGCATTTAATATTTTCATCACCATTGCCACCATAATATCTTCTTCACCATTGTCACCAAAATATCTTCTTCACCATTGTCACCATAATATCTTCTTCACCAATCGCACCAAAATGTCTTCATCATCGGTAGCCTTCAATTCGCTGACATATTACACCCTTTAAAAATATACATTAGGTGGAGGTGTTGTTACGGAAGATGACAATCCGGAAAGAGAGAAAAAATCAAATGTTAGGCTGGGAAGACCTGTAATGATGGACGGCGTGAAAATGTGAAAGCCCGGAGAGAAGAACGGACCAAAATAAAGCAGTGAGGTCAGGGATGTGGGTCGTGTTGTGTTCTGGGTGTATCTTAGTGTGTAACCCGTCAGGAAGCAGGTTAGGCAGGTTTATGTAATGGGTACACGAGATCCTTTTCAAAGTCTGGTTTTTATGTCTACCTTTATTTGACCTTCCAGTAATTGTTGTTGTAGAATCATATACTCATAAATTGCTCATTGACCTTCCCCACCTATTCCATCGCACCCCACCTTCATATCTTCCCTTACCCTATTATTTTGTTGCCCCCTAGCCTTTCCTCCTCCATCCCTTCCCCTTCCTCCTCCATCCCTTCCCCTTCCTCCTCCATCCCTTCCCCTTCCTCCTCCATCCCTTCCCCTTCCTCCTCCATCCCTTCCCCTTCCTCCTCCATCCCTTCCCCTTCCTCCTCCATCCCTTCCCCTTCCTCCTCCATCCCTTCCCCTTCCTCCTCCATCCCTTCCCCTTCCTCCATCCCTTCCCCTTCCTCCTCCATCCCTTCCCCTTCCTCCTCCATCCCTTCCCATTCTCCCTCTCCTCGACACAAGCACCACGCCCTCCCGCCCACCATCGCCTGTATTGCTTCACACTAGGTCGGTGCCCGAGGCCCCTCCCTGAATTCTAAACCCACATTTCCTTAATTCCTCCTCTGTTGTGCACTGCTGCGTGTGCTCCCCTTACCTCGTTTTGTTTTTGTCAGGTTTATTTATACCTTTGCACTCTTTGAGCTACACTTTATTTGGTCTTGTGTGGGGTTATTCTTTCGTCATAATATCGTACCGATTCTCTTTAAAATTTCTTAAGCTCCGTTCTACTTTGTCGTATCCAGGATTTTCTTGACTCTTTAGCAGACGTGTTGTTCCTGATTTTGGACAGATGTTTTCCCGAATTGCTCTTTACTCGTATGCATTATGTTTCCGCGTTCTTCTTTACTACTCTGTCCTGGCATTTCCCGCCTTGTTATGCCATTTTACATATTTTTTTATTAGGAAGGTCCCATGCACGGTATTGTTTGTGCAGATGTTACCAAATTTTAGCTCCATTATTGTGCAAACTTTTTCCGGGTTTGCTCTTCACCCATCATTTACGCGTGAATATTACAGTATGACGTGACTTTTATTGCTATTTATTTAGACTTCTTTCACATACCTAGATTTAAGTATTTTAATTTGTCTGCTGTTCAGTATTATTTTGTAATGAATGTATCTGTATATCTGTCTGGCTTTCCATAGGCCACTGCATGCCTAGATCTCCACACTTAGGTAGGAAACGACTAACAAAATCTAACTTACTCTTACTTAAGGCATGGTAGTGGGTAGTGATAATTATGTAAGGAAAAGGTGACGTGCGTTATGTGCCTTTGATAAAGTAGGATATAGTAAGACTGTCTTGTGGTAGTGTGTGTGTTAAGGTGTACGTGTTTCATTCCCTAGTCTACAACCAATAAGAGTCTATTATCTGGTACTTATTTGATGTTCCCATAATGAATCATATTACGCATAAAGCTTTTTTCCTAATACAAATATTGACTTTTGTACAGAGATTGACATGTATGTAATTTGTGTTTGTTTTTGTTTCAGGTGAGTATGGGGGAGGATTGGGCGAACACTGGTCATCAAAGATCCAGGTCGTGACTCGTGACCCACTTCATGTGTTGTAAGCTACATTGTCCACTTCACTCTTATCTTTTTGGTACAGGGTAGGGTAGGTCTTGTCCCATTGTATACTTGCCTATACTGAACGTGGGTTATATTTTCAGACTTGGTACTCTGGTTTCGTGTTATATATATATATATAGTTCCCATCACCTGAGATAAAAAAAAACAACAACTCCATAGGCTACATCTTGAATATTGTTTATGCCAGTTTGAACGAGCAGCGTTGTGTATCAGATTCTCAAAGGATGATAGACGCTATATATATAGGCATATACGATAGATATCGATAGATTGATAGCCAGCTATAACGTGCCGTACAGGACGAAGACACACACGCACACACTTACGTACACACACACACAGGCACACGATTTAATTGTTTATAGGTTGAGGAAAAATGGTTCTTGGAGTGTGGAAGAGCGAGGGGAAAGTGAGACTAGTGGCGACAGATGTGAAATATTACACACACACGCGCGCACACGCATGTACACAAGTAACAAATACACACAAACACATAGGCTACACACACACACACACATCCAAGAAAGTAACCCACATTGTCAGCCTGCTTACTCACATCCTGACACCACCACTACATTACCAACACCACCTGTGTACGTATATATAAGCCTTCAGGGGCCATCACCACCACCACGACTATCAAGGTCAGGGGAAGGTGGAGGGGATGTTGTAGGAGTATATTTTTATTGATATTCTTACAGCCCTGTATTTTAATGTTGAGACGAATTTTTAAAGCTAATCTGGAAATCGCCCTTTGAATAAATGTACAATACACGTTAGCAGTATTTAGTTTGGAGTTGGCCAAAGTTCTCACCGAAATTGTTCTATGTTACTGTATACATTTAATATCGATCACCACTGAGATTGTCACATGTAGAGGAGTTAGGGGACTCTATGTAATAATATAAAGATATACTGCACATTTATAGGTTAGGGAGAAAAGAGATTTGGAAAGGAAAGTCTGATGTAGGAAGAGCAACTTATTGGGAAATATAGGTTAGGAGGAAATTCTCTTAGTTAGATACTATATATAACTGTTGGAAATCGTACCTCACCGTGTGTGTGTGTGTGTGTGTGTGTGTGTGTGTGTGTGTGTGTGTGTGTGTGTGTGTGTGTGTGTGTGTGTGTGTGATCAAAGGGGTTCAGTAGTAACATATGTCACTTCAAATAGCCGTAATGAACAGAGTGGACCAAGCGAGACAATAATGAATGGCTTTTAAGTGAAATTTTATGAAGAAGATTAAAGCTGTAGGAGGGAGAAGTGGCGTGTGTGAGGCTCAAACACATGGTAGGTGCAAGAAGAGGAGGAAGGATGAGGAGGGTGGAAGAAGAGGAGGGATGAGGAGGGTGGAAGAAGAGGAGGAAGGATGAGGAGAGTGGAAGAAGAAGAGGGATGAGGAAGGTGAAAGAAGAGGTGGGATGAGGAAGGTGAAAGAAGAGGAGGAAGGATGAGGAGGGTGGAAGAAGAGGAGGGATGGGGAAGGTGAAAGAAGAGGAGGAAGGATGAGGAGGGGGGAAGAAGAGGAGGAGGGATGAGGAAGGTGAAAGAAGAGGAGGAAGGATGAGGAGGGTGAAAGAAGTGGAACTATATGAGGAGGGTCAAGGAATAAGAAAGATACGAGTAGGGTGAAAGAAGAGGAAAGATATGAGGAGGATCAAGGAAAAGGAAGGATAGGAGAAATACGAAGAGTGGAGGGTGCAAAAAGGAGGAGGTGGATAGAGGATGAGAATTGGTACAAGGTATAGAATGGCTTTGGGCTTACACTGCACAATATCAGGGTGAACAGAGGGTTGCCAATATTTAACTGGTCTTCCATGCAAATAAAATATTGCTCGAGAGTTCGGGTGATTTGACTAATGCAGTTGATCGTATATGATTTCAATATCATGTGACTTGCAAAATCCTCGTCAGCTATGATTTCTCTGCAAATGTTTCGATTTACAGAATGACCTTATTTATACTTTCGCACGAAAATCTAAATTGTGATCGAAAAAAGGTGTCAATTTGAAAGTAGAATGGACTGAATGTGTATAATTATATGTACCAAGTTAATGCACATGATGAAGTCTGGTGAAAGTTATAATGCACATTTGCTTTTCTTTAGCATCTGCATGGTGGGGTGGTGAGGTTGCACGTATTTAATCATAACAATAAGTTTTTGATGGAAAGTTTATGTTACAGAAATTATATACCGTGGCAGGAAGAAACTATATCATAAAATTATTAATGCCATAGATACATGCAGTGTGAAAAGTATCGTTGTGTTGTGACATTATTATGAGGGATGGTCGGGAAGGAAGTGCACTGTCACCCCAGTTTATTACTAGACACTTTGTATATAGAAAACATGAAGTGAAAACTGCAGCAAGTACACTTTATATACACGCCATGTGCCCCTACTTCATACTTTATCACTTGGAGCCTTTGTGTGTGTGTGTGTGTGTGTGTGCCGGGTAACGGTGTCCTGTGGTTTTGGCAAGGCCCTTGTTAAGTAGTATACTTGATAATAGTTCGCTCTGGTCTATTCTCGAGTGTATTATTTATCGTTGGGAATAGAGTGACTTAGTTTCAACCATTCCGTGTAGGAACGTAAACAAGCCTTGCTCTATGTAGGTTCACAACTGAAAAATTTCACTGGTGCTTCCACGATGGTGTCCGTTCGAGTTCTAAGTGTGTGAGCGGTGGATCCTCTTAAACAGTTATATGGGATTAAAACTTGAAGTGATTGTCTCACGAGTAGAGATGAAAGTGGGTGATTGTGGGCCTCTATCTACATCTGGATTTGTTACCACCCGTATGAGACACGCTACTATAACACACACACACACACACACACACACACACACACACACACACACACACACACACACACACACACACACACACACACACACATACACACACACACACATACACACACACACACACATACACATTCATAGTGGAGCTCCCGTCACTCCAGTGGAAAGTTGAATCTGTGTTTGCATCATAATTATTTGCACACTTGCATCTTCACACAAGCAATGTTTACTGGACCTGTATCTGTTTGTAGTTGTTTGCTTCGGTGTACGATTATATCTCTTTTTGTGCGTGTGTGTGTGTGGTGTACTTTTAAGTATGCATGGTGAGTATGTTCGTTTTTGAATTGATGTAGTGTACACATCCACGTCTGAGGTCTTTGAAGTTCACATTGGTGATGATTGGGTATTTATTTACTGTAAATCGTGAATGATTTTGTCATATCAGATACAATATTTTCCTATAATAAAACCTGTATCAAACTTTGTATTTTTTGGTCAAGATTTTATTTATCTTTAGGCATAACTGGCCGTCGTAAAGGGAAATGAGATAGTCTCGGAGGACGAACTGATAGTAATTGACGGTGGGGAGACACGAGAGAGCTAAGTGAATAAATGAGTTGGTGAGAAATGGGGACCTTACTCTCTGTTTAGGCTGTGTGATGGGAAGGGGTAGTGATTGAATGAATGGTAGTGGGACATTGGGCTTATCAAGAGCCTGAATGACTTATAGTCTCGGTACTGTACGTTATCAGAGTTTAAGAGAGTGAGAGAGAGAAAAGAGATGGGTAATTAAGGGTAGTTTGACAGATCGGGTGAGAACGAGAGGTGTGTAACTGACTGGTGGTGTTAGTGAATGATTGTGAGAGATTGGTAACTGGTGGTATTGTGATGTGAGATTGAGTGAATGAGAGACAGCGACACTTGATTGGTGGTAGTGAGTGAATGGGTTTTTCAGATGGGTAGCTGGTGGGAGGTAGTGTGACGTGGGATTGGATGAGCGAGAGAAAGACAAGTGAGTGACTGGTAGTAGACTAGTAGTGAATAAGTGAGTGTTTGAGATGGGTGACTGGTGATAGTGTGACGTGGGACTGGGTTAGTGAAAACCACCAACCGTGCCGGATCCTGTTGCGAATTAGAGCGATGGGAAATATATGGCTGTGTGAGGGAGGAGGGAGGCAGCCGAGTGATGGAGTAGTGGTGATTTGGAGGGAGTGGAAGCGAAGGAGGAGTAGGTGGTGGTGAGACACGAGAGATTGGGATTTTCTTGGGGGAGGAGGTGTTGGGAGAGACAAGAGAAAAAGGGATGTACAGTCGTAGTCAATAATGATCATTCATATATGGATAACTCAAACAAAGTGCTGTCGAATGTTTTCACGTTCTCATATGATGTTATTGTTTTGAATAGTGAGTATCTGAATGAAGTAAATTAGAAGATACTGCTCAATCTATTTTATTGGAAAGTTTCCCAGGTAACAAACAGAGGGAAACTATAAAACTTGTACACGAGTCACCCCAATGTGGAGGAATATTATTGACCAAGACTGTATAAATGAAAAAAGTGTTTAAGGTGATGATGGAATTGAAAGAGATATAGAGATGTGAGTGTATAAGACAAAGATGTGGTGAGATGAGAGTAGGGGAGGAGGAGTAGAGAGGCAGGCGAATATTTGGATAGGAGTGAGTAAAAATGGCAAGGTAATATAAACCTATACGAGGAGTGAGGAGATGCCATGAAGGAGTTAATATGGAGATTGAATAGTGAGGGTAAGTGTATGAAAAAGTAAAAAGAGGGGTTAATATCCACGTGTCAGTGTTTGAATATAAAAATTATAAAATCTTCAGTTGCTGGACTTGGCTGCGGTCCATGTCTTGAATTACCACGTACAAAATGCTTCATGAATATTGATGAGTCACAAAGAAACTCGTGTGAACCCTGTAATAATATCGATTTATATGATAATGTGTTGTGGCTCATATTAATTAAGCTGTCGGATACCGTCAGCTTAAAAAAAAAAAAAAAAAAAAAAAAAAAAATTTGTTTGCTTGTAATTAAACTGGAGGAGTCAGAGGCGTCCAGGTTGTCTAATGTGGCTATTGGTAAGTAATGGTGGTGATGTAGCATTGGTAGTGTGTGTCGGGGTGACGGTGGTAGTGGCGGCAAAGTGGATTATCACCGGGGAAAATAAGCGTGAACGTTACACCTGCATCATCATCATCAGTATACCTGCGTCCCAGCCCCCTCACCAGACAACACTTACATTCCTTGCCTTATACTTACCTCATCCCCTGCCTTATACTTACCTCATCCCCTGCCTTATATTAATTATCTACTCAAAATACTTCTTCAGTTTCTGCATCCCAGCTACCACCTTACCAACACCTTGCCTCATTCCCTACCTTATACTTACCTCATACCTTGCCCTATACTTATATCATCCCTTGCTCTATACTTACCTCATACCTTGCCCTATACTTATATCATCCCTTGCCCTATACTTATATCATCCCTTGCTCTATACTTACCTCATCCCTTGCCTTATACCAACTCCACCGTGTGCTTCATCCACTGTCTGCATTGAGTTCTGAAGGCTGTGGATAGGAAGTGTTATTAAAGGGCGTGGTGTGGGTTTGGGTTTGGGTTTGGGTGTAGGACGTTGTTGCCATTTTTATGATCTCCAGAAGAGTATATATATAACTGTTAAAAGCCTTGTACAGCTCTATCACATTAACTGGAAGGGAACGTTGTGACCCAGTGAAAACAACGTGGATTTCCGTCCACGTGTACTGGTGTTTATAGCACTAACTCTGTATACAGGATCAGGGATTTGGGAGGGAGGTAAGATTATTATTTGATAATATATGGATAAATTTTTTGAATTGATAGTTTATTTTGGATTATTGCCACTTTTATAAAGACCTTAAATAAAATGTAATCGTTCTGGCTTTGGTCCAGGTGATTTGAATTAGTCTCAGAGTGTAATCCAATATTTCATACTGTACTATAGTTAATTCTGTTCTAGTGTATTTAAAAGATTATGCTCAGAGTAGTTCCATGTTATAAATCCTTTTTGTTAAAGAGGGCTAAAAAAATGTATCGAATAAATGGGAAGCATTCTCAGTAGCAATGGACAGTAGATTAAGTCCTGTGAGGAAAATTTTGTATCTCCTTTTTTGTTTTGATTAAGAGCTGAAATTTAATTCCTAAAAAAAAAAGTGTGTTTTGGTGGAGTGGGTGCGAAGGGAAAGGAAAGAATAGCAGTAGTGGAGGAGCGAGCGTAAACGTGGATGTGTGTACGTGGTCACTATCTCACTGCTATATTGTTTTTGCTCGTGGTAGGCTGGGGTAGCGGCCGTGACAGGAAATTCTCACACTCAGTTTACTTTCTAAGTGAAAACAGGAAATACTGTAGGAGTGCTGTTACTTATTGGAGGGAGACTGTACAGTAGGTAGAGGTGGTAAGGGGTAGATGGGAGGTGTGAAGGCTGGCAGAGTGATTCGGGGAGGGTGAGTAAGTGGGAGCACAGCTTATGGAGCGAGTCGGTGCTGGATGTCTTTGGTGTAATAGATGTGGGAAAACGAAGAGGGAAATCTTAACAAACAACACTTAAGGTAAACTCATGTTCCGGTTGGAGCTAACATAGTATTTTTTAGTTAAGCCTTGAACAGTAGATTGATGTGAAGATGGGCAGTCATGTTTGAAGTAAGACGAGAGAAAAATATGTCTGAGAGAAAAAAATGGAGTTATGATGTTTTGGTTGAGTTGTTTGTTTGTCTGTACCGTCACGCTACAACCGTCACGCTACATCATTCCTCTTTCACCCGGGTATGGATGTATGGTAAAAGGATTAAGGTTATGGGGACGTGATGGAGGTTGCACATTGCCAGATTATTCTCTCATCACTGATTCTAGGTTGAGTTCTTTACTAGTTCACTTTCATGTTTAATCTGGTCATGAAGGAATTTTTTTTTTTATGATGGAGCACAAGACGATAGAAAAGATTGATTTTGCAGTTGTTTATTAGTTTATATATTCTGAACCTAATTATAAAAGGAGGTGGAGTGGTATTTGTGGTGATGGGTGGCCTCTTCAGTTGTTGTTGTTGTTGTTGTCGTCAAACTGGAATGGGGGGTGTGTATCAGACCTGTTGCGGCCACAGCAATAATAATAATCATATTAATACCCTCAGGTCACAATTCTTGCACTTTTGTATCTTTGGAGGTTGCATCACACTTTATACAATATTTTCCTGTAATCGCTCGGTATTCTTGGTGTATTATTTTGTTATAGTTCATATATTTCAGTTCTCTTAAATTTGAGTGTCTCTTTCTTCCATTTTATATTACAAAGATATATTTTATATTTCGGTTTTGCTGCCTCACTTTTTAATTTCACTTAAGTATTAGCAGGAGAAATTCTTTGCCATTTTACTAGATTATTAACCTTTCTGTGAGAGAGTTAAGGAAAGAATCAGACTCTTCAAGGTTAGATAGAAAAATGATCACTTTACCTCTTGCATTACCTCATACCATGCACACTCTTACCATGTCTATTGTTGCCAAAGAGCTAAATATCAACAGCTAGAGAGAATTGACAAGGATAGATGGTTAAGGAGAAAGCTGAAGTGTTGGTGGCACTAAAAATAAGTCAAGGAAAACCAGACATTGGAGGAGTTAGTTAGCATGAATATCCCTGAGGGTTGATGGATGAGGAGGGAGGATGGACAGACAGACAGACACACAGAGGGAGGATGGACAGACAGACAGACACACACTCAACTTTCCCAATGGTAAGAGTCTTGTTTAGTCGGGATGAGCAGAGAGGAGGAGGAGGGAAGGGATGAACTTTGACTATTAATCTTGTGGCCCCTCTCCGCTGTCACTGATTAACGGGGGTCGTTTCTTGGAGTCTACGAAGCCCCTGTACAATGCTAGAAAACAGATCCCCCATTCGTATACTGAAGTGGTCTGTTTCCTGGCATAGTTTGGAGGAACCTGCAGCCCTCTAATTCACCCATCACCCCAACGGTACTATTAGGGGATCTGTTTCGTGACATACTTTGGAGGAATCAGTAGTCCTCCAATTTACAGTCACTAGTTTTTCCCCTTGATGGATTCCAAGTATAAACATTTCCTTACGTAATTTAACAAGAGCCACATGAGTGTGTTAAAAGGACGTATAAAGAATAAAGCACAGTCTCTCATAAATATTCTTGTTTGTTTACCAAGCAATTCCTCCATATATCATCTGTTTGATTTGTTCACAGTGTAATCAGTACCACATGGCCATCGTTGCCTGGCACCAGAACTTCATTCATTCACTCACTCTTCCCAACGTGAGCCTTACACAGTATATGTATGAATGAGCCGGGGTTTAGGTAGGGGCTGCGTGGATGGGGAAGATGAACCAAACTTTTGTAGGCAATAGAGATACTTACTTGCCTTTAAAAGTTTCGTTTGCCGCCGTCAGAGGTCACAGTAATCTTTTGGTTTATGGTGGAGTATTCGTTAACTTTTCATTACCAGCCAAACATTGCTGTCTTGGTAGGTTGATACGGGTTTATGCACCAAAGTCTTGTAAGTGTGTAGAGAAAACTGAAAGAAGCTTCATCACTGTCTCTAGCCTCTGGTGACAGCGATCACAAATTTTGGAGGCGTCTGTACGACCACACCAGGCAGCCTTGATTATGCGACGTGACTGGTGGAATTTTATGAACCGGGGAGAATTGAAGACTTCATTTATATATCGTGTCAGGAAGAAAATTAAGCACAAAGAAAAGGAAAGTCGAACTAGACCTTATTTTTTCACCATCTGCCACATCGCCTCTCGCAGTTTTCTCTGCTGTATAAAAACATTCAGGTGATAGGGTGAAAGATCCCCCCCCCCCTCATTCCCGTCTCTGTAAGGGGGTCTGAATGTGAGTGAGGGTGGATGGAGAATGTGATAAACTCTAGTTATTTCTTTTACAAATAAGGTACAAACTGTTTCAGCCCATGCCACAATCCTAAATGAGCAGTACACACACACACACACACACACACACACACACACACACACACACACACACATATATATGCAAACGTGCAAACACAAGCCTACTCCTGGTCAAATGAACGATACTCGCAGAGATCGAGAATATAAATGAATTTATACTAAGAAAGTAGACAGCGACATATCTACAGTAAAGCTCTTATAGGCCGTGTGTAGTTAGTTGGTTAGATGATAATAAAACAACTGTAAATATATATAAGCTATTGGTATTAACTGGATTATTGAGAAGAATCGTGTCTGAAATTTATATGTGAATTTACATTGTAAATTGATAGTTAAGCTAACTCTCAGTTTGATAACATTTTGATTGGATTTTATGAAAGACTATTTTCTTGCTTTTATAAATCATCAGAACGTTAATGGATGATATTTTCAAAAGTTTTTTTTTATGTTAAAAGTGTCAAGACATTTTTTTTTTTTTTTTTTAGGGGGTCACTGTACTGGAAGAGATAAACTAAACTTTCCACTTTCTCAGCGAGAAGGTAATCAAGAGTTTAGGTACCTATGAGCAGTTGGATTTAGCACTGTGTTCTGAAAAATGCCCTCATCCTTCCAAAGTTATTAAGAGAATGTGTGCGAGGCAGACGTGATGGACATGAAAGTAAGCAACCTGCCTGCTGTGAGCCAATCACACAAACTCTCCATCTCCTGTGTTCAAGAAACTGCTCTTAAGTGCTCCAATTATAATTCTTCATGAAAGCTTTCTCTATTGATGGTCTCGGTAACTGTAGAAACCGCTAACAAGTTGCACCTGGTTTTCACATCAAATATCTATAGTCCACAAACTTTTATATACATTGATGCTAGATTGATTGATGACACTATGGGCCGTATGCAAGAATATCTGTGGTGTTGACGATGGCATGGTACCGGTACAATTATTATGGACTGTGTCTATGGAGTCATCGTACGGGTACCATGCCATCGTCAACACCATGAAGTCTAAGCCATACCACTGAAAGGGTCATTGGAGGTGTATACACAGAGTTTATTCTGCTGTGTTTACAATATGGTGACACGATTGACAATTTTATATAACATCTGGTTGAAATTATTATGTTGGTCTCGGATAGGCTTCTCAGTTACACAGACTTGGTTGATACATTATTTACTTGACGTTTATCATATTGTATTTAGCTCCGTGGTGCTGTGTGTTTACTTAAACAGAATGTATTACTTTCGCTCGTCTCAGTTTCTCAAAGCTGTTTAGATATCCAACTCATGAGTGAGGAGCCTGAAAAAACAGAATGTTAGGTGCTTCCTTAATCGTTTTTGTTGAGTGTGACAATATGCGATCTTGTAGTTTACTGTCGTTGGAGATTTTAACCTCGTTAGTACAGTTTTGCACACTGACCCCGAGATTGTGAAGTACAGTTATGGTGTGGGTTGGTTTATGGTTGGAGAACTGAATATAGATTCAGATTGTATAATAACAAATATCATGTAAATAGCAGTTAGTGAACAACATTTCGCAAGTGATTTTGACCTGACTTTTCTCTGACCTTTGACTTGAAGAACCAGTAGTAGCGAAGCTTTTTCAGTGTATAATTCCTTCGGAAATTCGAGTTGATTTATGCAATCTTTCTGAATAGTGTATGTGTTACAGGTTTGTGGTTGAAGACATATGTTGTTTGGAGAAGTTGTTGCTGCCGGGTGGAAAGTTGAGGTTAGGAAGACCATTGGGTTGGGTGTGGGCTGGATGGTGGCTTCCCTCACATTGTTAGGAAGACTATTGGGTTGGGTGTGGGCTGGATGGTGGCTTCCCTCACATTGCACCACAGATAATCACTCGACACAATATGTGATTTAAGAATCTGTGATTTTAATGGCAAATTGGAGGATACTGATTCCTTCAAGCTATGTCAACAGACTTCCTCAGGATAGGTGCTATTTTATGACACATTCGGGAAGAATCACACCGACGTCATAATTATTCATCAGGATCTCGAGATTAAATTATAACCTTAATTCTGTTACTATATACAGACACGAACAACATTCTGGTGCGGTACATTAACCAGTTACCTTGAGCCAATGCTGAAAGAATTAGATTAGAGAAAGGTAAGTCACGGTACCCTTATTGTAGAGGTGAGTGACTGAATTTTGTCAGGCAGTGATCATGATGTGAAACTGTCATGGGTGGGAAGAGGGGAGGGGAGGGGGAACCAGATGGGTGGATGGAGGGGGCCGGATTTCTCTCCCACTTGAGGTTTCTCGTGGCAGCTGCAGGCACGGGAAGGGGGGCACGGAGGAGAGGAGAAGAGAGAGACAATTAATTGTATGAAAAGGGAGAAAGGAAAGACGGGAGAGAAGAGGGAGTAAGGGAGGATGGCTGAAGATGTGGGAGTGAAAAAGTGATGTGGAAGGGAGGGATAGTAGGAAGAGGAAGAGGGGGGCAGGGATAACCAGAGAAGCAAATGTAAAGCAACATCAATAGAGTAAAAAAGAAGTGAACTTGTAGCATACTTTGAAATTAAGGCAGAAGCGAATGTTAGTCTTTTGTAAAAATATATGAAAAAAATATTAAATGGTAGCTTATCACATAGAGAAGGATCTGTGTGCTGAAATCTAAAGTATGTAGATTAATGGGAGGGCATCCGTCTCCACGCTTTAGACACTGTGTATATACTCGTACTAACTGAGGCAAGAGAGGGAGGAGGGGAAGGAAGAAGAGAAGCATCTGTCAGTCAAAAAGAGAAAGATAGAAAGCATCTGTGCATCACGAGTTTATGTGTGTGCATGAAATCTTGCTTGTATACGTGTGTGCGAATGTATAAATGTGTGTTTGAGTGCATGTGAATTCTTCCTAAAGTATGAATGTGTGTTAATTCTTCTGAAAGTAGTATGTGTGTGTGAATATATGAATGTGTGTTTGAGTGCGTGTGGATTCTTCCTTAAACCATGTCTCGTTAGAGAGAGAAAAGGCCTCGCGGTATGAGTTAAGGAGGGAGAAGATGAAGAGGAGTGGGAGAGAATCCAAACATTGAAGTGGGTAAACAAGAGGTGGAATGAGGATGGAGGGGGGAGGGGTATAGTGTGGAGGGGTTTATTTTGATAGGGAAGGGGAGGGAGGAGCAGAGGTAATTACTTGGTTAAGCTTCTTGAGGATCTCGAGTGACTGTTTACCTATCATTATGGGAAGACAGCACTGATAAATGGAATGTGTGTTTGTGTGACTTGTAAGAATGATGACTTCAGAGATAATATGGCGTTAATATTAGCGAGTCCTATTTCTCATTGACTGGTCAGCAAAAGAGAAATCTGTACAGTGATCAAAGCAAAAACCTGAAAAAAAGGAGGGAATGAACTAGGACCAGACATAAGTATTGAAAACATCTAAAGGAAATACCAGCATCCAATAAGTTTCGTATCACTCCTAGCAGCAGTTTTTAGTTTATTGAGTCCTTGGTTGTGTAGATGAGAAAAAATGTATGTGTTTGACCACTTTCAAGATAAATATTTGTTTAATCGTTGCTGGTAAGGATTGTCATTGTCTGAATGGCATTGACTGACAGATGAACTCAGACAGAATAAAACACAATATATACCTTACCCAATAATAAGATGGTACCGGTGTGTTGCAATCTGGTAGCGAGGACAAAGATTGAGATGACATTTGCTATATAACAGTAGGAGAGAGAGAGAGAGAGAGAGAGAGAGAGTGGCATCGTGAGTGGGCATTATGGTAGTAAACAGACCGTCGTGCGTGGGTCGTAATAGGTAATCGTGGGGAAAAGTAAGGAGGTAGTGGCTTGTGGTCAGTCGTGAGTGGGAAATTGGTGGCAGCAGTGAGCAGGTTTACCCAGTGGTGGTGATTAAATAAGTGATAGTGTGTCGTGTGAAGTGGTTAGTTGTCTAAATAATATTAGAGTACATTTTTGTAGTGACGATTCGGATGTTGATGTAAGTGGGTGTCGGCGAGGGTAACGTTGGTGAGCGTGTACAGTAGTATAGCTTTTGGTGTACTACAAGAGGGTAACTATGGTGTGTGGGCAATGTTGATGAATGGTTATAGTAGTTCAGAATATAATTCACTACTGAGTTGGTTATGGAAGTGATCGGATAACTCTGGTGAGTGTTTAGTGGTGGCGGCTTGTGTTTTGTGGGTAGCGGTGTTTGGTGGGTACTGTAGTAACGGGATTGTGAGGGAACAATTAAGTGTGGCTGGGGAGTCACACACACACACACACACGTCTGCCGTCACCTGAGTCCACCATCACTCTCCCAGGTTCCCCTCACGTCATCTCCATGCCTCACGTTTCTACCCCCTCAGGGAGGGGAATGGAAAGGGAGGAAGCTGAACGATAATGAGGGGGAGTAGAAAATGGTAAGAAAGGATGGAAAATGGTGACTAGTGATTAATGAAAACTGATGTGTTGTTGACGAAGTAAAGACATGTATTAATTTGTTGGAATGGGTGACATGTTAACTGTAGTATATCAAGTGTTACTTATGGTACCACTTGGTGTGGATGAGATGATATTAAATGTTAATTGAGTCTGGCTTGACGGAGACATTGGTTTGATAAAATTTGATGTGCTGGAGAAAGTATATTTTGAGAGTATACTGTAGAAAGATGTTATATTTGTGAGAAAATCCAAGACACAAGTTGCCAGTAATGCAGTATATATAGATTGAATCCCAGTTGGTAGGAGAGATGGAGTGTGATGGGAAGGTGAAGGGGGTTTTGTGATATAATTTGAAGAACACGAGGGGGTAATAATTAGTGAGAGGATGACGGCAGATCTCATGACGTGGAAAGTTGACTGTGAAAGTGGAGGAGCGTGTGTAATTTAAAGTGAGGCTTTATGATGGTGTTAGGCCTATACTGTACAGCATTAATTTTATGAGTCACATCACCGTCTAACTGGCCATAATACTACTGCAACAAACCATAAATTTCATACCTACAACATTCTCAACCATTGTAACGCCTCACTGACCAGTTTGCAGCATAATTATTTTATCAGGAGTACAAACATATTGATGTGCTATATATGCATGGAACGTATTGCTTGTCAAATATTGCTTTTTCATATATTTAGGTAATTCTGGTAGTGTGTTATAGTATGGATCAGTAGTGTCATTTCATATACATTAACACATGCTTAATTAATGGACCACAAATTGTCCGGCACCAACACCCTTGAGGAGACTTTTAATTGTAATGGTATCTATTGTAAAGGTTATGGAGAACGTACCCTTTGTGAGGCCACCACAAGTTGTATAATATAAGGTGTTGTTGACGAGATGCAAAGTGTAGAGGTGAGGGTGGTGGTGGTGTCGGTGTCGGTGTCGGTGTCGTAAAGGGCGATGGTGTAAAGCTGAAGGAGAGGAGACAGAAGCAGACTGTAGCAGAGTTATTAGCTACCTACTTGAATATAGAAAAATATACAGGAAAATAACACTGATTAATGTAAGAACGAGGCTGTCAAGTAGGGGGCTAATTGAGTGCTAGACAAATAAAAACAAAAAGGACTAGTACCGTAAGACATTAAATATACCAAGTGACACACAAACATAAAATTAAAGAAAAAAAGATTATGAGAGGAGGCGGAGTAGAGATAAGAAAGTAGGGGGTGTTGTAGTGAGACAGACAAACCGGTGGGTGGGACTGGGTCTGGTGGAATGCCGTGCTGGTCCAGTCAGTGTGAGGGCTGCTGTGGTGGTGTGCACGTCTTTCATCCCTTTCTCCCGTCCCGTTCCCGTCCCACATTACTTCCCCGGGATTGTATATACTTGAACAGGTGGCGGTACGGCTGTAAATATACTGTATAAGTTTATTCTATACGACACGGGCGACGAGAGGAAGTGAGATTATCAGTGTTGTTGCGTGTTTTGTGTGAATAAAGTAGCAAATGTTGTACTAATATGATAAAAAGTATGGTAAGTCGGACGTGGTTATTACTCAGTGTACTTGAACACTAGATACTGAATATGCTATGATACATTCACTACAACCTCTGATGTTTTTGAGATAAGTGCTGATATTCTCTCAATGTGATCTTGACTTTTTTTGTATAATGCAGTCATACTCCGAACATCAGTGTTAAGATAATTTTAGTACACTTCATGTACTCTTCGATACTCAGACATAATATATAAATAATCTAATGTATACCAGTACTGTGATACTCTACTCTAGTGCGATCAGGGCAGTGTAGTGAATGTGTTAGTCTCCTGGAATTTGCTGAGGGAGAGTGAGAGAGGAGGATGAGGGAGCCAGTACGCCGGGACAGCGAACGGCCTGTCACCAGTAGGCCTACCCCAACACCAGTCATGATGAAAATGCAGGGGTGGAGGGGCAGTGTAAGGAAGAAGGTGGCGCAGTTGGAGGCCGGACACCATGATTCTGTTGCTGCTTTGTTAGAGAGTAAGGAAACTGTCCCACAAGACACTATGCTCCAGGATATGACTGGCGAAGAGCAGGAAGGGAAGGGTGCCTGTGGAAACACTACTAATACAGAAAGTGAGACTGAGAGCGTGTACGAATCTAGGAAGCTGCTAATGCGCCGAGCAATGCAACATGAGGCAAGGAAGGCTGCTCATACCGAAATGCCATCTGATGCTGACTCCTGGGATGATCTGGAGGACAGTTTTGCTCGTATCTATGAACCACTGCCATGTCATAGTTGGCGAGGTCACTTACTGCCTCAGCAAGCTGGTGGAAGTGCACGTCAGCACCAGGTGGTGGCCCAGGTACATGCCCATCCCCGCACACAACCTCCCTCAGACACTGACACAGACACTGAGTTTGGAGAGACGGATTACGTGACACGTTCAGAGTTGTACCGTAATATAAGGAACCTGCAAGACTCCCTTGCACGCCACAACTCCAGCCAACAACAGAGTGAATTGGGTATGGTTGATGAGGATTCTCAGTCTTGGCAATCACTACCCACTCAGAATGAAGAACCTGTGTACATCTCTCGCTCCGAGATTCTTTCCCGTGTGGACCCCACGTATGCCTCTCGGTCTGAGATGGTCCGGGGCAGGGAGGATGAAGTAACCAAAATGGGTGGGAGGGAGGCAGCAACCATATCACGCTCGGAAATACTGAGCCGGTTGAAGGAAATGAGGGATAGTGAGGATGAGCGTGGCCTATCCCCCACTCACACTGGTGACTCCAACTGGGATTTGTGTTCTTGTGTCTCTTGTGAGCATTGTGGACCTGACCATACCGCCTGTGAGGGCGACTGTGAATGTGGGGCCCATCAGTTGCATGGCAAGAGGCATAAAGATCCTGCTAGGCCAACTTCGCCCACCGAATGCTCCCTCCTCTCCCAGGATTCATGGTCCATTGGAGAGTTTGAGAAGATTTACGAGCCTGTGGGCAAGGCAGCAGCTGCCCAACGTTTGCAAGAAAATTTTCTTGTAAATCAGATGTCAGTGACAGAGCCACAACTAGAACACTCACCTGTGTCCAAACCTCGGTACCTACCCCTGGATGTATGGAGTCTGAGTGAGAGTGAGGATGTGTATGAATCCCTGGCTAGAGTAGCTCGAGCTTCAGTCCGTTCTAGTGGTCCCTCAGTCCCCAGTCTCCCTCAGGGTCAGCAGAAGGAAGGGGATGTGTGGCTGAGGCAACGAGTGCGAGAGCTACTGAGGGGACCGGGTGAGGTGAGTAATGCTGCCAGGACCAAAGTAGTGGAGGCTCTCACACAACACATAACATCCAACCTGAACCTCACACACTGCCGTAATGAAGATGAGAGAAACCAAGAAATCCGAGAGAGGCTGCAGGAGGCTCTGGCACAAGACTGGGAGACACTGAGCAATATTAATTTGGGACAGATCTATGTACCCATGGAGGAAAGCAGCACTAGTAAGACCCCTTCCCCTATGATGACCCCTGTAGCTACCAAAGAAAATACTGACTACGACACTTTTGGCAGCATTGACTCCTTAATATTTGAACCTCGAGTGCCAGCTGTTGGTGATGAAGGTGAACAGAGCCAAGGTGATGAGGACGAAGAGGAAGCAACCCGGCGTAGTGTGGACCGTCTCCTTGACCAAGCTCTTCTCCAACCATACCCTGCACTCACGCCAGCACAACTCCTTCACCCACACCTACAGGAAGAAGAGGAAAAGGATGAGGAGGAGACTCCAGCACCTACTCCAGACCTCTCCACACCTACGGTAGAAAGTGAACAAGAGCTGACAGGACAACATACTGATGAGGAACAACAGTCTCCCAAGCAGGAGGAATGTAGTCAGCAGCAAAGGGATGAGAGACAGTCACCTGCCAGCCCTTGGAGTCTGGCTCCTAGTCCTCAAACACAGCCAGTCCGCCCAGTCACAAAAATGCCACTAAAACAGAAAATTTACAAGAGCTTGATGGGTCTGGGTTTTGTAAGATTTGGGTCCCGAGAAAGTGTGAAGGCGGCAAGCAGCACTGAGGATGTATGTAAGGGCAAGGTCCAGTCAGACACACCTATACAACATTCACAAGATCATCAGAATATAAACTCATTCAGGCTGGACCTGCAATGTCTTGCTGCACGTCGGTTGCCAAGTGAGGATGATTCTGCTTATGACTACCACCCTGACCACCGCCCTCATGGCACCACTACCACCAGTAGTGGCAGCAATGACACCCCAGACTCTGAGACAGACAGTGTCACCAGCTTGGAGAGTGTCATTTTCAGGGGGAACTCAAATAAGGAGACAAGCCATATAAACAATGGGAGCTTTACTAGGAGGAAAATTCAGTCCTCCTTCAGTCACAAATTCGTGGTTAATCGTGGTCATGAATCTGATAACAGTGAGCTGCAAGAGAACAAATCAGTGAGTCAGGGGACACATCCTTACCTAGACTCAGACACCTCTTGGGATTACATGGAAGCTGGTGGTGAGGAGGAAGCCTCTTTACAGAGGTACCAAGTTTCTACTGACCACACCTTTCTGCCTGTCACTCCTGGCCCTCATGTTGTGGCAAATTTGCGCAGACAAAACTTAGGTTTAGGTGATACCCCTGATCATCATCCCCCAGCCACCCCAGGTGATGATAACCCTCCAAGAGATTCCACAAAGAGAAACTCACGAATGAGGGATGCTGAGCTTTCCACTCCAGTGCTGTCATCACCAACTGAAAGTCCATCACCAGGTCCTGCCAGCACCCCAACTGAGGAGAACAGTGATGGACGTCAGCTTTTTCGTGCCTTTGAAGAGCAGCAAATCTGGTCTGAGAGTGAGCCAGGTTGTTGCAATGAGAGCAACAGTACCCAGGACAGCAGCACTCTGCAGGCGACTGAGGGCAGCATCACCACACACAACACTCAGACAATGTATGATGTGTGTGGTGGGGGTAGGAACGAAGCTGGTAATGACACTCCCCCCGTGGTGTTGCTCAAACATCATGTATACCAAAGCATCGAGTCACTGGCCTCACGAATGTCCTCTGCCCCATCAATAAGGACTGTTCCTACAGAAGGAAGTATGGAGGATGGCCAACTGCAGATGTATGGACAACGACATGGTGAACCCATCTATGGTGTTCGTAACTCTCGTCTCTTCCATTCCATGAATGGAGCTTTTGTGACAAGGGAATGTGAAAAAGATACAGCGACTACCCCTGTGGTAATCAGACGGGGTCGTGCAGTGGAGCTGACAGAGGAGATGTTCCGCTGTGGTGACCAGCTTCAGCCACATGACCAGGAGGAACACAAGGTGGAGCCAAGAGAGAGAGACCATACCAGTCTTACCTTTCATACTACACTTCTTCCCCCTCCAGATGTACAAGCTCCTCTGTACTTTCACAACACTGTTTCCTCCACTGAATCACGAGAGGTCCACTCTTATGAGAATGACAGTGAAATTTATGGTACACGAAAGGAGATACGAGATGAAATACTGCAGGCTTCAAAAGAGCAGTTGAATGAGATTGATAAACCTAAGATAGAACAATCTGTGGCTAAGGTCTTACCTCAGGATGGTGATAAAATGGAAGGGAAGGGACGAGAACAGGCAGGAACACCAACAGATAAAATAAAACGGGTTCAGAAGCTTGGAGTGTCCATTCTTGGGAACAATAATGATATGATGATCCGGGAGCTCAAACTAAAGTTAAGGCGCAGGTTTTCCCCTCACCAGGGTAATGATAGTCAGGATGAGGACGAGGAGGAGGCTAACATACATAAAAAACAGCCTGTCATTTCCAGTTTATCAGTTGGTTCCCTTAGCTCTAACTCTGTAGCTGTCAGGAGGGAACAGTTGGCTCCACATATATCGAAGATCCTGGGCTCATTACATCACCGGCCCAACATTGAAGAGGTGAAGAAGGCACCCCAGGATACAGAGGAAGCTAAATGTGATGACCCATCCCCTGGGGTTGATTCAACTAATCACACAAAGGAAGAGAAACAAGAGAGGAATGAAAGAGAGAAAGAGAGAGAGATATTAAGAATATCATCAGATGGTGGAGTAGAACAAGTGTATGTGCCTACACCAGATTACACACCGGTTTCCACACTACCCCGTGAGAACCAGCAGTGCCGTGACCTCAGTCCTGATCTCCCCATTCTGGATGAGTTATTACAGTCCACACCTGAGGACTATAGCTTTGACCTGGCTGACCTGGCCAAGTTTGTCCATGAGCATATCGCCAAAAACAAGAACCTTTACACTGATCATGAGAACCGTCCTGGCGTTGACCCAGGCACTGTATGCCAAGACACCCTTGCTAACTCAGACAATATAACATCTCCAAAGCGATCAGTACGGTTTGACCTCAGTAAGAAGCTGGCAGACCTAAATGCAACTTGGTCTGATTTAGAGAGCTTAATTTTTACGGATGAGAAAAATGACGACATGAACGTTGTTGCTGGTGGTGAGGGTAGACTGCCTGGCTCTCGCATGGACTGCTACAGGGACACGGAGGGGTTACTGTGGCAGCAGCTGGCTAAGATGCGCCGCAGCAGAGCCCCAGAGGATCGTCACCGTTGGCAGCTAGAGAAGACCAAACGCATGTTGCTCTGGATACACCTTTCCACAGACTCTGCCTACACTGAATGGTGTTACAGCAGTCAGTGGTGGAAAGTGAGTTCTGTCCCGTTTTGAAGTTAGTATGGTCGGTAAGAAATTGGGCATAATTTGAAGTACTATTTCTTTTGTCAGCTACTCGGCTTATGGTGTGTGAGTCACAGTGGGTGTGAATGTAGGTGGGAGGGAGTAAAAACCAGGACAAGGAGGAGTCTTTCGTCACAACCCAAACTGGTTCAACGAGAACAAAAGACAGGTATGGGAGGAGGGGTCAAATCTACTGGTGGTGAAAAAAAAATCGAATAGCAGGTCCTGAGATTAAGACCGCAAATTATGGATGTACTCAAGAATTTCTACAGGGAGTAAAACTACTTCCAATAACAGCTGATATTGTCTCGATCTAAGTTACCTATTTAATTGCTATATACTGGTTGGGAAGATGAATAGTTAGTTGAGGAATGGAGTAGAGCAATGGGGACAGTTTCGAGGAACAGTTAGTCGACCTGTGTGGGTTTATCGAAGGCAGACTGGCCTGGAAACTAGGTGAACTATCCAATATTCTTACCGTATTATCTAGATATTGGTTCTTGGATTTGTTGACCACTACCTTCCTTTTTCTCATTATTTAGAAATTATCAACACATATTTTATTTATTTGTATATGACTATTAAAGAATAATGTTTTCTTTATAATTATATACAGTAACGTAGCATTATGTAAGAACTAAGAGATAGACAATAGATATTACCCTACCTATCTACCCTTGTGATTATTACATGCAGTATGGTAGCCCTGCCTTGGCCCTGGTAACCTTGTTGACAATGACCTTTATGTATAGTATAAATGTTTTCCTTTACTAGTTTACTGTGTGTGTGTGTGTGTGTGTGTGTGTGTGTGTGTAACTACGAACGACCGCAGCCCCTCATCATCTGACCACTCTTGAATTCTTGACCTCCCATCTTCACAGTCCACCTGTTATATTTTCCTTTGGTCTTGTCATTCTCACTCTGTATTTCTTACCTCGTTCCCCCTGCTATGGTTTTAGATATGTAGGGATGGAACTCGTGGTGGATAACTTTCCTCAAATTAATCAGGACTATAAGCTTGGTAATTCTCATGCTTGGTTGACGCACATGTGAATTTTAGTATGTTTTTGTTTTAAACTTGACAATCTCAGGTTATGTTGATGGTCGTCGCTATCTCTCAGAAATTTTCAGACGTTTGTATATGCCTGAAAATACTGATAATATAATATGTTTCAATAAGGCCTCCGATGGTGAAAGTGTCTCCTTTTCTTTGCCTTTGAATGTGGTGGCTATCCCCGCCTCTATATACTGTCTCCGGTTACTGCTAATGGACTATTATTTACCCCTCAGAATACCTGTAATGCATAGAACACACACACACACACACACACACACACACACACACACACACACACACACACACACACATAAATGGTACTCGTTGGACTGGACAAACACAGTGGAGTACGACACTTAAGCACACACACACACACACACACACACACACACACATGTTAGCTTGAGGGTGTGGGAACTAACGGTACATCCTCGCAGTGTATTTGATAATAGCTTTCTAGTGTTTCTTGTGTGGCAGCCTTCCTCAGTCCTTTTGTTCAATTGCCTCTCGATACTATCTGCCTGCTGACGCACTTCACCTGTTGGATACTTCAGCCACACTGCTTCTTCCTTGACACACTCTACCTGCTGACACACTGACTCTATAGACGCACTAACTCATCACACTATATATACCTGCTAACACACTGCCGCTATACGCACTTCTTCGTCAGCTTTATTAGCCCGGCTTTATACGGGGTCACTGTTTATACAGGCTCGGGGATATTATGATTTATGCTTGTTTTTACTAGCCGACAGCTCTTTTCCTCCCTATTAATTCAGGCTTGGGACTAACACACAGCCTTTAGACACACTAACTCTTTTATACCGTAATATGCCTGCTGACACAGACTGCCTCTGTACATAATATCTCTTTACATTCTGTCAGTCCTTCAGGCACCTCGTGTGCGAAAGAAAATTGGATGCCGAATACCACAATGGTCAAATCTCATATGTATGTAGTTTTATACAGCATAAACCACAACAGACTGAAATAAAAGGAAACAAGATCAATGTAGATGTTATAATTAGCAGAGTAACCCTTATCTTTGTCAGATTTCCCGGCACAAGGTTTTAATAGCTGTCGTCGTCGTTGTTGTTGTTGTTGTCTGATTACGTGGTGGGGTCATTGTCCAGATGCATTCAGAGGGAGGCTTGCATATGGCTGACACGGGCCCTTAGGCTACTCCTATTCTTTTGGCAGAATTTATGTCATGAAGTGCTTAACCATTTCACACCAATGGCAGTATTTAATCCTTTCTACATAGCAACCATAGCAGGATTTTATCTTGAGTCTAAATATCTCTATATATCAAACCGAAGTTCGGACATTCCTTCTGCTGCTTTTCCCTAAGGTTTGTAAGGGGAGTATTTATATGTACGAGTGAGTGAGTGAGGGTGTTTGAGTTTAATAGCCTCGTACCAGCACCTGTTTCCTCACGCTCTCACCTGGATAAAACTACTACTTTTCTAACCCATTGTTTACTTCTGCACCCTCCTCCCCCACCAACAACAGTAAACATAGCCTACTACCGTGTTATCTGGGGTTCATTTTCATTGTGTTATTAATACACGTGGTGTCTCTAACATAGCAATTATAACGTCGTACTTGTGCTCATTCTCCTAGTTTCATCATCGTTGTTGTTATTTGTTCATCTCTATCTCCTCCATCATCAGTTTGCCTCTCTCTTCCTCATCATCTCTTATGGTTTACACATGTTGGCATTTTTCCATTTTCTCGTTTATTTTGTGTTCAGCGTTGTACTGTTCTCTAACATCTGTGTATATTTGTATTGTATAATATGTGTGTGTTGGTCAGGACCTCGGAACGGGAACAGAAGGGAGTCTAGACTACATTGTGACCCAAAGCGATAAAAAAACATGTTTGCCCTTACTTTCTCATCTTTCTCCCCCGCCCCTTCTCTCAGCACTCTCTTTTTTTTCGTCCATCTTCACTCCTCTTCCATCATCCTCCCGTTACCCAATCACTCTCTGCCATCCTGTCTTTATCCTCTATTCTTCCCTTCTTTCTTCGTCTTTTACTAATCAACACTTCTTTCTTCTCTCTTCCTTCTTTCTGATCTGCCTTTTTTTTATTCCTTTCTCGTCCTCGTTTATCTCATTTCACTTCCTCCTTATCTCATTTCACTTCCTAAATTTAATATCCCCCTCTTTGGTCTTTCCTCTTCTTTCTTACTTCCTTTCCCTTCATATACAGACTTTCCCTTCACTTATGTTCAAGCCTCCCTTACCTCCCTCCCTCCACCTCACACATTGGGGCCAATTGTTCCCTTCGGCTTCTCCTCGTCCAGTTTTTTTTTTATCTCCCAGTGGTGTGTGTTTGTGTACGTGTTTGGGACGAAGGGGCCGAGGCATCCATATCTCGTGGGCTTGGTGAATAACGGAATAGAATAGGATTAGAGTAGAGAAGGAAGAGTTAATATTAAAGAGGGAAGGGAATGAAGGAGAGGAAAGACATTTGCACGGTACCTTACTTGTAAAGGGAAGAAGGGAAAGTTAGGAAGGTTTTGCAAAGTAAACGAGAGAAACTGAAGTAAACGACTAGTGGAAGAGAAGGTAGGAGAGGACGTGCCGGTGTGTGCTAGAGAATGATTGTGGAATATGGAAGATAAATTGGAAATGAGAACGTGTGATATAGCCCATACAGTAGGTAAAATGGAAAGGGCAGTGTGAAAGATGATATGGTGAGTATACGATAGAAGATGTGGTATATAAAGAGGAGGAAGAGGAAGAGGTCACTGCTTCTGAGGAGTTGTGGGAGGCGAATTTTGTGTTGTGTTTTTATTTTTGTTGTGTTGTGAAAATACTGGTGCAGCCAACCGATGGTGGGAGTAGGATGTCTGTCAGTTACCGGTACTCCTTTGTCTCCTCACGCCCCCTTTTCCCTTCCTTCTTTCACCTCTCCTATCTTCCTTCCTCGTTTCTCTTCCTTCTTTCTTTGTCTCGTCATACACTTTTGTTTCTTGCCTTTCTTCTCTCGTTCCTCCGTTCACTCCAAAATAATTATCGACCTTCTTTCTTGCATTGTGTTTTCGTTAGAATGTAATATCATAGATAATCGCGCTGTGAAAAGGATACACTTGCAATATATTAACTTCAGTCATTGTTCAAGGGTGGGCTAGAAAATTTGGACTGCATCTGTACCTTACTGCATTAAGTTCCGAGACTCCACTTACTAAACATTAATTAAACACAAGGAGCGGACAAGGAACAGGTTGGAAGTTGCTTGAATCTACATCCGCATTGAAATCCCTATTGGTTCACCTTATACAGGGAGGAGCTCATGGTTGGGTGAGCCAGGCACTTTTGTAGGCTTGTGGGTTATGTTTGGGTACTCGGGTGTGGCTCCTTCTCCCCACCACTTCTTCACGCTGTGGTGTATAGCGGAGGGGAGCAACTGAGGAAGGTGGTGAGGAGGGTGGTCAAGGTGAAGGTAAGACAGACAGATATACAGACAGGCAGGCAGGCTAAAAGAGAGGGAAGTTAGGGGAAAGCGGTAAGGTAGGGAGGTTGTGTGAAAGGTAGAAAGATGATGTGAAGAAGATAGGGGGGTATATGTAAGATACGAGACATGTTGTGATGGTGAGATGATTGTTAAAGGAAAGAATGTAGACTGTGAGGAAGATGTGAAAACAGTTTTGTGGTTTTCCTGTATAAATTACGAGGTCTTGACCTAGAAACTAGATTAGTTATTGTGATTTTAAGATGAAGTAAAGTTGTATCAAGTAGGAGAGTAGGTTATGAAGAAGACACGATTGTATAAGAAAGGTTGTAATAAAGATGAAAAAGTAGTTAGGTGGGTGAGAGAAAGTAGACTGGAGGAGTAGCCTAGAAACAAAGAATATACCGAACAGGTTAGCCTTCTCTAGAGCGGTAAGAAAGAACAAGACCACGGACAAACACAAAACGGTTTTAATGAGAAAAATTAGTTGAGAGATCGGATATGTATTATGTAGGCCTAAGCTGTGACGGTATACCCATCCTGTATACCGTAATTAAGTGAGAAGAACTATTGGGAGGACAGGGTGAGCAGAGAACGGGAAAGAACGAGTTACCGGGAAAAAATGTGAGAATTCATGGGTAGTGCGTGAATGAGGAGAGCGAGCGAGTGAGTAGTCTAGGCTAGGCCAAGATTAAGTCTGTCTTAATCTTGGGCTAGGCTTCCTTTACCCTGTATCTTCCTTACTGTTTTGTCTTTACTGTATATTCGTGGCCTTCCACCTCTTGCTCTACCCTCCTTTTACTAGTACTTACCCTATCATATTTTTCACCTTACCTTATACTCATCTCTCCTTGTTACTTTCATGCCTTTAATAACCTACTGTTTACTTTCCACCCTATATTTTACGTCTCACTCTCATTTACTTTCTTGTATTTAAAACATAGGCTACACATCCTTGTTGTGTTTGTATGCCTGTGTGTCAGAGGAAACGTATCGTCCCATGATAGGCTACTGCTCTTCTCTTACTATCCGTTTCAGCGCTGGACAGACGCTGTTTTTCGCAAATATCTCCTAAACGAATCGTTGTATCAATATAATATTTCAACACACTATCTTTAACACCCGGGCGTAATTTATGGCTGACATACCATATTCCTATATATGATATGCGAGGAGTTTACTCGTGAAAAATAGCACAAAGCTAGCCAGTCATATTGACGCATTCGAAGGAAAGTGTGGCCCCCCCAACACCCTCCCAAACCATTCCTAACCACAACTACATCCCCCCTTCTCACCCCTCCCTCCTCCTCTTCTCCCCCTAGCTCCTTGCCTCCCTCATCACTCGTGTCCCTCCCTATTTCTTGCATCACTGTATTATATATTAGAATGTTATGTAGATGTATATGTATAGATATGATTATTAACTAAGAGTATGGTGCAGTACAATTCTATAGAGGCAAGACGTATTTCACTTTGATAATTACTGTACAACAGCATGTTTACATACATGTATGTAGAAGGTCCATGTTTGCAGTCCTTATGGTCAACCATGCAATTGAACACGATGTACTGGCATTACCTGTGGTCTGGACCTTCTAGGAAATGTTATTAGATACTGTGTACCTATTCATTATAAAATGTCAACTTGGTCCAGTTAATATAATGTTATTTTGTTGACTTGTCCCATTTATATTTATATTATCACCAAATTACACATATATATATATATATATATATATATATATATATATATATATATATATATATATATATATATATATATATATATATATATATATATATATATATATATATATATATATATATATATATAATAGTGTAGGATTTAATGATGCAAACATGATAAAACAAAATTTATTCACAATCACTGTCAAGGAAAACGTCATCGTCTTCATCATCACTGGCTTTCACGTTTGTACAATGTGGCAAGACGAAGAACAAACTCTGTCCTGCATCCACGGGGGCAAATGGACAACATTGTTGCTAATAGGTGCACCTCGGCAGTCAATGATTTCTACCCTGTCACTACTTGAGTCATAGCCTCGGACTGTTGGGTACCTCATACCTCAGAGAGAGGTGGAGGGGATACGGGAGACTGTGAATATTCAATTAAGGCATAAATTGGTTATTTAAAAAGGTAAAGAACACATGAAGCAACCATGAACGATTATATTTGGTTGCCCAAAACCAAAATTAATAATTTTTCTGGTGGCCTTAGACACGTGGGTTATTATCCGGCTATACGGCCATTAACAACGGGATTAGCTATTGCTTTAATGGTCATTTGACCCACTCTGGGTTTCATGTCCACACACAACGGTAACTGTATTAAACAATATTACTAATGAACGATACGTATATACATACTGTCATGAAAAAAATAAAAAATGGAAGGGGGATGGTGTAAATAGGGGGGTGAAGAGTGAAACGGGGAGGGGGATAATGAGATATTGGGGTAGGGAAGGAAGGAATGGTGTGGGGGGATTTCGGGGTGTTGGTAGAGGGGTTACACGAGTACCCCACACTCGTCCGATTCTCTATAACGCCTTAGATATGATGACTGGATTAGGCTTAATATCACTCAGTAAACTCCTAACATAACACATATAGTAATATGGTATGTCAGCCATAAATTACGCCCGGGTGTTAAAGACAGTGTGCTGAAATATTATATTGATACAACGATTCGTTTAAGAGATATTTACGAAAAACACCGTCTGTCCGGCGCTGAAACGTATTAGTAGGTCACATTGGGTTGGTATACACACTACAAACTCTCTGTAGGTTACGGCAAGACCAATAACACTAACCTTATTGGTCTTGGGTTACGGTGCTGTCGGTCGGGTCTGTCTGTCTTATCATCTTTGCCTCTACTTTCTTCACTTATGTTTGCCTACGTTACCTATTTTTCTGACCAAGCAGGTGTTGTCAAATCTCTTATTGGTCAGATGGAAGTGTCAGCTGTCAGGTGTTACTGTTGGTTTGTCTAGAGTCATCTGTCACTGTATAGCATGGAAAATAATAAGTAAACTCCATTACAGTAGAAGTGATATTAACCAGATTACTCCTGCCTTGGCTACTCGTATTATGGGAAAGTACAAAACAACGCATCCACTATATACTGTACATGCATATCCTACTCTCCCAGGGGATAACACAGTTGAAAATAATTATGATTGATATCGACAGAGATGAGACAGACGCAACAGTTGTGGGTGTTTATTACCTCCAGTGATGACGTAGTGGTGAAGAGAGTTTGATGGATGGATGGGTTGGTTGGTTGGATATAGGTGACTGCTGTTGCCTGACTTATGTGTGAACCAGCTGACTGATCTTCACTGACTTACACTGCTTCACTGCACTACCTCTTCACATGCTTGGCTAACCTGTCATGTTAATTTGCCACTTCCTCACCTAAATCAATACTGGGTAGACTTACTGGTTGAGAGTTTGACTTGGTTCTATAATACGTAAAGAAGATATGCGAGTTCTGATCCGAGACGGTATATGATACAGTTGTGAACTTTCCTTGGGTACCGTTTTTTTTTCCGTCACCTGGTACAGGATCAACTAACACTGTAGGTTAGTTGATCCTGACCTGGTAATTGTGATTTTCATTGGTAATTCATGACGTTTTGAATCAGTTAGATGTAAATTGGCGGAACTAGCTTCAGCGCTGTATCACAAATTTTTTAGTAGAAGACCGCATGTGGGGGAGAGCGTGTAACCCCTCCTCCTGCCCTCCTAAAATAACCAACAATTTTGGAGGTGACTAAGATAACAGTGTGTGTGTGTGTGTTTGGAAAGTTAGAGTGTAGTGGTGGGTGTGGGACTGTGTGAGCGAGCGAATCTGCCGGTATCGTGACCGCTCCAGTTTCCCTTGTCACTTGGGAAGAGTTAGAGTGGGGGCTTGGCGGTCGTCCATGTTGGGTAATTTGGTGTGTGTGGAGGAGGGGAATCGATTTAAACTACAATACTATCCTCTCTCTCTTACCCTATATCTTTTTTCCTTATTATTTTTCAAGTTGTTTCCAGTTTGATCGGATATTATTTTATGCCACAACTTTTTATTATTTACTTTCATATTTGACAGTACTAGTTACGTTAACATGTTGATTGAGAATTCACTTTGTTCTGCTAATGGAATTTGGTGAGTTGATTTACTTACAGTAGATAAGAGAGGAGTTACTAATTTCTTGAGCTTATACTCTGTGTGCACTTCCTAGGATGGTATAATTGTTAGCTAATGTGTACTTACATCCACTGCCTCTGTTCAGTACTGAATAGCCAATTGGTAGCTGCATGGTTGGTATATTGCCCTAACATATGTTATTATGTTGCAGGCGAAGCAGCGAGCGTCGGTGGCCTGGATTGTCCAGAAGGCCCACAAGAACAAAGTGCCATCAGACCTCCAGGACCCATACTACCGGGACTATGAGGTCAGTTCTGGCAATGTTACAGTCAAGAACAGTACTAGCTTTGATACTAGTTCAAAATTGAGCCTGTATAATATAACGGCTGCAAAATTTTGGAAATTGAATGCTGAGTATGTTTCAGTATGGGCAGAGAAGGTATTGCAAGACATAACATCTAAGAATTTTTTTGTTTTTGTTGAACTTATATAATCCAAATATTCAAAATGTTAGGCCTATCTGATGTTGCATACAGATGTGCTAGTCTTGCTAACCAATCAACTTCCATCTGAATTGCTGATTCCAGCACTAAGACCATTAAGTATTTACATTGGAGTATAGATGTCCAAACTTGATCATGTATATTTTGCAGTGCCTCTTTATTAAGTAATATACTGTAGTAAGTGTTGTGACAGTGTAGTAACTGGAAGTATGTTTGGACAGGGAGTGGAGCACCTGAAGCCAGGCATTGTACACCGACTGGCCAATGCTGACCTTTACTGCTCAGCTCTGGCCAACATCTATGGCGACCCCAATTTCCACAACCTCAGCCACTGGAACATCATCCAGGCGCTGGCCAGGAAGGGGGTGTATGTGGCCGAACCAACAGATGTGGCCCTCACAGAGACTGTCCTTATCCAGGTCACACCCATCAAGATGGTGAATACTGTGCTCTCTCAATACTCTTTCATTGACTATGTTGCATGTTATTACAGTATTTCTAACATGAAACATTTTCATTTTCTAAATTTTATGAAAATTATTAGTTTAAAAAATATAGGTTAGCTTTTTTATAAATAGAATTCTCACTCATTACAAGCTTTGCATCTTATACACACTCTTTACCACAGTCGGCCCATCTTGCTGTCATTGAGGCCATGATGGCGCTGTATATCCGGGAGGTGGTGGTGGCAGAACGGGCAGTGGCGGTGCTACAACGGGTGGGTGGGCCACAGGGTGGTGTTGACCGCACCCCACAGGACCAGGAGGAGGCTCTTGTCCTCTGGATCAGCCACATTGTCCAGGCTCTCCAGGAACGGATCCACCTACATCAGGTAACATGACTGCTGGGTAGAGGATGTAAACTGTAAGTTGTTTTGAAATCTATTAAACTATATAGAAGCTTTACATTGCTCTTGATCAAATGCTATATAATCCATTTATACTATATTTATCTTTGTTTCTCATTTACTATGAGCAAATTTTAGATATATGGTAAAGTAGATTTATCCACTAGTGTACATATATGTGTCATCATATTGGTAATAAGAATGTTTCCCCACCAGGAGCAAGACTTGCCAGTATTCCCACGCATCCAGGACCTAAGTGACCTGAGTGACGGCATCGGTCTGGCTGCCCTCGTAGCCTTCTACTGCCCCCAGGAGCTATCATGGCGGGACATTGCAGTTGCTGATCCTCCCTCCATAGCTGACTCTCTTTACAACGTTGGCCTTGTCATAAAATTCTGTCAGGAGAGCCTTCCATACAACCCATGCCTCCTTACCAAAGAAGATATTGTATATATGCACAGGTCTGTTCTGTGCCCCACAACCATAATACTTTTTGAGCTTCCACCTTCACATGGTCAAACCATATGCAAATTTTTTTTAAACTTCTCAACAAATATGACAACATATATTTTTTCTCTTGCCTATGTACTGGCCACCACAAACAAGTCACTATTCATACTATAAATATGAAGTTGGTAATACTGTATTTCTCATAAGTAACTGTATTGTATGAGTATGTGCTTTAAGTTGCTGAAATTCATTACCAAGGCATTAGTATTTTTCTCAATACATGGTTACAATCTATTTTTGCCAGGCATATGATAATCACTGTTGTCCCTTTCATCCATAAGCTAGCAGTTGCTTTTTTTTTCATGTTGTTTCTTCCAGGTATATTTTCCCCAAGGAGCATAGTTATGTAAGGGTAACAGATCACTGTAGTTGGTAGTATGGTAGTCTTTAATTTTACCTCCACCTTAATCTTCTAAATGTGTTTGTTTGGTCTGCAGCTCGGTGAAGCAGAATGTGTTGGCGTTTGCTGCAGAACTATTCTTCTTACTGGAGCTGGAGCCAGTATCTTGTGTCTCCCTCCCTGGCACCAAGAAGATGTCCACCAAGTACATCCAGCTTTCCTCACCAGGTAAGTTATTGACTACTACCTACACACACACTCCCATTCAGATGTGCACACACTCATAAATCGTTTTACAGATTGAGGTGGCAAATACGCAGCTACCATACAGAGACTGAAGGAAGATCTTACTTGCTGTACCTGCTGACAATAGACTATATGGTCTTAGTATGTGCTTTTTCTTCACATGATTTTTCTTTAGACTCGAGCGCCATTGCATTCCAGCTAATTGGAAGAACTGGCGCTTCTGACAAACAAATACCAGATTATTATTATTTTATTATTTATTTACTCCCGAAGGTTGAACAGGTGACTGAAGTATGGGACTTACCTGACATTAGTCCACCTCTAACACTTACTAACTGAGTAACCCAATTTGTTTTGTCAACCAAAAAATAGTCATAAAGAGAAGAAAATCAAAAGAATTCTTGATGATACTGAATTTTATGTGATAGGTATAGTGGATAGGACAAAGAGGTGAAAGATAGTTGAATGTTTTAAGAATGGAGGAATGGATGTGATGGGAGTGACAGAGACGCACATGAAGGGATGGGGAGTGGAGGAGTGTGAGGGTGAAGGAGAGAGTGTGATGTGGGAGGGAATGGAGGGAGGTGTAATTTGGGCAGGAATGGATGAGAAGTGTAAAGGAAGAGGGAGGGAGGGGTGCGATGTGGCCACCACCCGGCCCTTCTGACATATCAGAAGAAGCTGGATTGAACCATTGTGGATGCCTTTCTGGGATTGAACACAGCACCCTACTCTATTAAGCACATTATGGAAGACTGCAATGTACACAACCACACTCGCCAACAACACAACATACACTATCTGAGGGCACTGTAGGAAAGCCCAGTTCAGGCCATGGCAGCTTGGGGCTGCTCGGCCAGACAGCTTGAGGAACTTCAATAATAACAACAACAACATTGAGGTGGTTTGGATGGGTGGAGAGAATGCAAGGTGAGGAGTTTGTGAAGTTGTGGGACCTGGTGTGAGAGGCAGACCTCCGGTTAGATGGCAGAACAGAGTGGAAGTGTATGTAAGGGAGAGAAATGTGAGGGGCAGAGTAGGATTTGACCAAGTAAGGGGGGAGTGTTGGAACAAGGAAAACTGGAGACACTTCTGCTGTGGCCACCCCCTTCGGTGGAGTTCCCGGAAAGAATGAGGCTTCAGAGCTATAGATAGATAGATAGGGGTTACTGTGTGAGACTAGGCTATTTTCACAATATCCATGAAGTTTTAGATAGGGAGAAGTTTCATGTCAGTTATGTTAACTATTGATACAGGAAAAAAACATTGATTATCGAATTACCATTGAGTTTTTATGTGATAGAATTAATTTTGTACTGTATTAAATGTTTTGGGGGGAGAAACTGGAAATTTTGTGAGCTTGGAAAGGGGGAGTAGATGTGTGTGTGACCTAATTTACTGGATATCTATCCTGTCTCTTCTTTCTGTATTCTGTTTCCTTCTTCCATCCCTGTTACTGTAGCCTCCCACCCCTTGAAAAAAGGGAAATAGGGTATTGATGATGATGTGCCGTAAAAGATTTTGTGTATCATTTAGGCTCAGATAATAGATTGAAGTTTAGTTGGAAGCATAGGCATACCAGCGAGAGATTGCTGTCACCTATCAGTCCGTAAGGTAAGATGATGATAGTTGTGGTGATTTGATTTTATATGCACTCTTAGATGGGAATATCTGTTGGTAATTCAAAAGCACTATGCTTTCTTGTATCACTCAGGAAAGGAGAAGTACTCCTATGTTTTATCTTCAACTCATGTCTGTAGATGTGTAACTGTTTAAAGATGTTACTCTTGTTTTCTGTGGTGATTTGGGAACTGATTATATTATTCAGCCACTCCCACTCTTGTGACACAGTACTGTACCGATTCATTATATGTTGATCCCAAGACTCATACAACTTCATAGGAAATTATATGAGTCCTCATTATATTTGTTTACTTCTCACTGCTTGCTGATGGCACACTTCATTCTGTACTACAGTGACTGTAATTCAGCAATCTTCAGAAAAGCTAGTTAGTGTGGTGTCAGTCTCTAATATGATGATGTGTTGGCCAATAACTTACAAGGAAATTTGTTGAAGACTCTATTGTGTAATGGATAATATCACCATTATCAAGAACTTTATGTTTTTGAAAGCCTCTGGGTGTATAAACTGACTGACTGGTACCAGACAGTACCTGTAATATTAATTCTGTCTAATTGGCTACAGTCTTATCACTTATTCCTAAGTGTGTGTGTGTATTGAAACTCATTTTTCATCCATCACCACGTACTAACTTCTAAGTGTTAACTGCACCATTTTCTGGTAACATTTTAATAGATTACTAATACTATACTAAGTGTTCATATGATATCTGTCAATTCATGTCTTTTTTAATAGAAAGGACTAACACTTCTACTCTTTAAGAATGTAACTAACCAAACTCATAACAAATATTGTCCCAGCTGTTCCGGGTGTTGGTGTCTCTAGTGTGGGTGGTGGTGCATGATGGTAGAAGTGTCGGCTAAATTTCCTCAACACTTAAGCAATACTGGCTTCTACTTTTGGTGTTATATATATGATATGTTTTTATGCATAATACATACTGTTGCATTCATTAGTCTGACTTTACAACAGAATGCTCTTTATCTTTTCACAGTGTACAACTGATTTTATAATCAATTATATTATAAAACTACTCTTTGAGTAGTGCGGTATTTTTTATTTTTTTAAATTTCTTTATATATCTAATTTTTTTTTAAACTGCTGAGTCTGTTCATTAGTGTTTAGTATCCACATGCAGGCTGATATTGTGATGGATGTGTGAAACAGAACAGCAGTACTAACCATACTGTTGGATATGAAGACTAGACCTAAGTTAATGGAGGGGTGAATAGTAAATTAACTAAGGGAAATACTGGTAGGAGAGCAGATCAGGTGGAATAGAGTAGAAAAGCATACTGATTGCAAGTGTCGTTAGAATTATGACTTTGTATCTTCAGGACAAAGGTACTGGTTCTACTTTGTCAGGTTGCTCATATGTTACTAGCAAAGGATGAGGAGGAGGAAGATGGAGAGTTGTTAGTATAGTAAGAAAGTAAGGAAAGAATAATATTGGTGAGGGTAGGAAAGTGGGGAGGTGATATTTCCATAGATGTGTTTACTGTGTAACTGACAGAAAGAATTGTAACAAGCAACCAAGGTCTGAAAGAGAAATATGAACTAAGCGATTTCTTGATCTCCCAACACTTTGGTGGTACAGTACCAGTAGTACTGTACTTCCAAGGAGGGGCTGTCTACCCTCCCAAACAGTAGTAATACAAGCAGCTTGAAAATATTGGTATAGTACACTGTACTGTATTAGCAACAGAGTACTGTATATGATAACAATGCAATGATAACTTAACTGTAGTGTGTAGAAAGGCATGAAACTGTGATGAATTCAAAACAATAATATGAATATCCAACTCTGAAGTTCCCCACCTCCCTCCTCCCCTTGTCCCCACCCCCCCTTTCCCTTCACTGTGCTGAACAGACAAAAACCTGATAGTGCATATCGATGCCATTGACCCTAACAAGCCATAGGTAGAACTTTGTCAGTATAGGCTCTACCTCAGATCATGTTTATATTGTACATGAGCTGAGGGTAGAAATTGCAGTACAGGTATTATTTATGTACAGGTAGTGGATGTGGAAATGGTGAACTTTACCAGCTTTTCTAAGGAAATATAATCTGAGGTATAATTAATCAACAAAAGTCTCATATAAACAGACAGCAGTTTGACATTATTTAACTGGTTTGATTTTGGAGTACTGTACAGTAATTTAATTTCTGTGCTGTGGTTTTATTTAATTGATTATATATGCCAGCCATTATCCACAAACTCCATGTTTGATATTCTATTGGGTATCTTGACTGCAGTGCTCAGTGGATTCATTTGGTTTGGATAATTGGCATTCTGTAACAAACTAATCATTAGCTTATGTCTTGAACAAAATCTGTCTAATCATATTACTTATTCTTAAACCAAATCAATAGAAGCCAAATATTGCCATATCTTGTTGGGAGGTTTAACTTCATCTATACCTGGTTGGGGTGCTGGACATACACAGGTAGTGGTGGTGGGTGTAGCGGGTGGAGTGGGTACCAGCGGAGTATGAGGGTGATCCCGGATCTACGGGCAAGCCTCTCTCCCTCCTCCGCCCACTCCACTGCCTCCTCCTCCTATTCTTCTGCCCGGTCTTCCTCCCACTCCCAGCAGAGGTCACCTTATTCCACACTCAGAGGTACTGCAGGTCCTCTCTTTCCCCCATGACACTAAATATTCTCCCTTGCATGCTGTGAGCTCGCTCATCTGTTGTCGTGGCCACCTGGGTTCACAAGTTACCTTTTGCATTCTTTGTTACCTGTCTGATATGTTTGTTTATACAGTACTGTACTAATTATGCTATTTTTCCTCTGTTTCTTTTACCTCCGTAGGCCTACCTTCGTTACAAGTTCGATTTGTTCTTTTTAGTTGTAAACTCAAGTCCATTCCTTTTGTCTGTGTCAAGGTGTACCAAGATATTACTCAGAGTTTTGATCTGTGTAGGGAGTTACATACTGTATATTAAAGATGGGCTTATAATGAAGAATAAAGGGCAAGCTTCACGAAGAAAAGCTGTCTTGTTTTTATACCAGTAATACAGGTTTACTAATGCAACTGTACAAGGGGAATTTTGGCATAGGTGAAATGAATGGACTTTATATTCTGTTTACTTCCATCACCTTTCTGAATTTTGTCAAGTATACAGTACCCAAGACGAGCAGGATGACACACTGACAATCAGGTTCCACCCATTTTGTTTGTTACATGTCTTGTCTTTCTTTATTTTTATTTTTTTTAGTTCTTTTTCAGCTTGGGATTCATTATTTTGATATTTTTTTGTGTGCTATCCTTGTTTGGTGCTGACAATGAACTTTATTTTTTCTTTATTTTGTAGACGTGTGTGAACCCATCAACTTTTTCTTTTTAATAGAAGTTTAAACCTTTGAAGCCAGTTTTTTCTCAAATGAATATGTCAACTGGAGTTAACAATGATGCAAGTTTAAAGTCTTTGCTGCGAAAGAGAGGGTTAAGGTAACTACAGTATTTACCTATATTGTCTTTAGTTCTCTGGCATCTCTGGAATTGTCAATATAGAACCAAATAAATTACTTTGGCATTCAGAGAGTTGAAGGGCTTCATAAATTTTTGAGCAGTGGTAGTTCCTTCTAGTGCACTGATAGGTGATTTTTCTTGTGTAAAATTTATTTCAGTATAGTCTTCAGTTAATGTGTCTAAATATGGATGTACAGTACTCTTTCTCATAGAACACCTCTTTTATATAAGTCCACTTGTACTGCTTGTTAAATCATCCCCTGGTGACTTCCTTATTTACAGTGCTGTACTGTGTATATATAGCAACCACTTCTTTTAATAGTTCATGAGATCGATCATAGATGATATTCTTTTAGTTATATGATGATGATCTCAGAGAGTAGTATTCTCATAATGATGTCTACTGTAAAGTGGTTACTTTTTCATTTAATTAATGTTTAAATAACTAGAGTATATCAGTTAAATATTTCTGAAACCAGTTTCTGTACTTTGAGCAAGTTTTTTTTCTAAATAGCTGTTGTTGTGAAATCAATGTTAATCTTGTAAACTGTTAGCCTAGTAGTTTAGATATAAATTAGTTTTATTCATGCTTCTTGCTTGTATGTATGCTTAGTGTCTTAAAGTCCAGCCTTCCTAACTTACCCAAAGGGAGATTTTTTAGACCAACGAATACTGTTAGCAGCTCAAAGAACTAAAAATGCCAGTGATGTTGCTGTAAGAATCATGACAGAATTTGGTTTATCTTAATGTCTTTCCATGAAATATTATGCCATTTAGATTATTCCTCTTGTTGTAAAGAGTATTACTTTTTAATACAAGGTTTATTGTAATAATTTTTAACTATGTATAGCAGAGTTATGCAGATTCCTCCTGATACTTGAGAGAAAAACAGTGTAAACAAAAGTCTCCCATTTGAGTCTATCATGAGGTTAAATACATAAGGGTAATAAGAGTGAATGAGGTATTACGAGAGAGACTGATGTAGAGGTGTGACTGGTACAGCAGGTCGGGGTGGAGGCAAGTCAACATCCTCTGGGGGGAGCACAACGGGTTCAGGTCCAGGGACAGGGACAGGACTGAGACGGCAGCAGTCCCTCACCGAACACGAGCGGCCGCGCAAGGACCGAGTCTCCATCCATGAGGGTAAACGTGCATGATGCGTACATGCACGCCCCACACTGGCCTTAACATCTCCTGAGGTGTAGCTCACTCGTTGGGCCATCACCTGTGTGGATGTGTGTGCATTGTGACTCACAGTAATATAATGTGGTGGAAATTTTATAGCCATTAATTGCATGTGACACAATACAGTGTATACCAAGTACAGTCATAAAAGCAATGAAATAATTTCTAGACATGTAATATGCATTAATAGCAAAGTTGAAGATACGTTAATATGGGACCCACACTGTAGTTATTTGAGTGTGTAGAATTAATATTCGAAGCACCAGTAAAACTGTGGAAGTAAGGTACACTACTAATTAATAATATTAGTACTATACAGGTAACCCATGCTATACATGTAGAATTGTAATATTCCGTTGGGGTTGTTCCTTGAAATCTGTTCATTGAGTGAATTTATAATACTTATTATCTATTTCTGAATCTTTATCTCTGAAAATAAAGACTTTTGTGGAAATATCATTAAAATTTAAACATAAGTATGACAGATGATTTGCTGGTTTCATGTTGCTGCTCACAGAACTAAAAGGCAAAGCTACCATGCTCTTAGATTCGTTTTGTTTGCCATTTTGACTTCCTTGCACATTCAATTTACATGTGTGTCATATATTGTATACTGTACTGTATTACAAATATATTTCCTGTAGTATTCTAATTTGGCACAGGATTGATTAAAAATTAATAGTATATCCTGTTAGTCTGCATAGCACCATTTACTCTACCAACAGTCATTGAGAGAATGATTATCTATACACATATAAGTTGACAGTGTGCAAGAAGGTCGATATTCCTCAAGTGTTTCTCTGATGCATGTGTTTTCCGTTATGCTTTTATGATTAATATTTTGCTGGGATGTAATCACTGTTCATTTTCCATGTTGGTCCATACAGTAACTGCGCTGTTTTTACTTTGTGACTCAAAGAGAGATGAATATTCATTATAAGGTTATTGTCTGTTGCAATTGCATTCTGATTACTGTATGTATATCACAGTAGTGTACAGTATATAAGTTTCAGATAGAGGTGTACTGAACTCGGCATTTACATATGGAAAATGCATCACTCTACATTAATGGCAACAAAGCATGACCAGGCTGATCTAAGAAAAATCAATGTCATCTGGACAGAATAAAATCATTCTAACCAACCAGTATTTGATGCTGGATTAACTTTTAACTCCAATAATTGTGAATCTAAATTTAGTTTTCAAATGTAAGTTTAGGAATATTTGTAGAGTAATTCTCTTTTTTTTACATAATGAAATTGAATGAGTCTGGTAATGTTTTGTTGTACAACTGCCAAGAAAATGTCTGACAAATCCTGCCCTTCAATAACTACTTAGATTTTGTTTTAACTTGAGTGATTGTTATTTGTGTGTGTGATCCTAGTGACTACTTGTGCTCCAGTTTTCTTCATAATCATATAATTTCAGGTAAGGTACCCACTAATCAAAGTTATGTTGTTAGATGCAGATTTGTGGCCAGGAGTTCAACCTATATCGAGGGTGTTTCTTAGAAGAGACAAGAATTTATATTCTTTTTGATGCACTAAATATTGTGTACAGTTACAAGCAATTATCTTTTGATTTTTCTAATTTCTTGCCAGCATATGCTGAGTTGTCATATTGTCTGTTAAGTGAGAATTTAAAATAAAATTGGATAATAAAAGTTACCATAATTCTTTGCAAAATAGGAACTATATGAATAACAGTATGGTAAAGAGAAATTGATTGTGACATGTACAGCTAATTTAAGATTTTCAGGTATAGATGGTTGCCCTACAAGGTGGTGAAGACAAACTGTAGTGATAAAAGCAATAATGATAGATCTCTTTTTACAGTTGGAGACAGCTTTGGGGTAATGGGATGTTAGAAATGAGTTGAGTCGGTAGAACCTGGCTGTACGTGACTAACCTATGGATTAGTGGAAGACTAAGTTTGAAGCTAGGCATGTGTAGGGAGAGTGAGTGTACCACTAACCGCTTGCCTCTTGCGTGTATGGGCCACAGGTGACCAAGAGGGGGCATGCGGGGGGTTCAACTGGGGGTCTATATACCCCCAGTGGTGGTGGTCATGCAATCATGAGGTGACAGACCGGGAGTGCATATACTGCTGGCGACAGCACCAGTCGCAGCCCTTCGGTGATCAGTACTCGTACTATCTGGCCTCAGCCCAGACCTGCCAGCCTGGCCAGCAGGAGGTGGCAGCGGGTACTGGACGGTGTCGGGGTGGGGGCGGGGGAGGTGGCGGAGGTTACCCAGTGGCCCTCCACTACAATATCCCAGCCAGGGATGCCCCGCCTACTTACCACTCTCACGGTCACAGCCTGTCACATGAGCGTGTAAGGGCGCGGGCCAGCCACCCAGCCCAGTTAGAGGCCTATGGTAAAGTGCTCACCACAAACTTGGCATCCTTGTCCTGGCACGCAGCTGTTGTGCTTTCTAGAGGGGCCTGGTAGCACCTCGGTACCACAGCTCATTGTCCAATCACTTTGGTTTTTATATAAATGGCTGCTGGTTGTGTTGATGGTTACTTTGAGTTTTATTGAATTATTTTATTCATTGTGTTTATAAGTGCATGTGTTCTTTTTTTCAGTGTTTTTAAGATGTACTCCTAACAGAACAGTTTTGAGTTTCATATTAGTTTGTAGACATTTTTATAGGGTGCTCAGTACAGTAGTAGTGTTATTTTTTTTTTTTTTTTCTTTTTAGTTTTAGTTCTGATAATTTGCTCAGCTTTTATAACATGCATACACATATTTTGTTTGCCTTTATGTCGGTAATTGATGTGGGTTTAATAATTGCTTATGAATGTATTTTGCTTTGTGCTAATGTGGTATTGATTATAGATATAGTTTTTTTTTTTTTTCTTGCATGCATGAAAGCTTGATTAGTATCAATACTTGGAAATGCCAGCAGCCATTTATTGATAAAACTTTAAAGATTTATTACTTGAGCCAAAGAAAGTTTGAAGTTTCATGTGACAGCCTGACTGACTGGTTAGTGGGGATGGCAGTAGCAAATATTGCTAACAAGGCCACCGTAACCAAGTATTGATAACATAAAGCTCTTTTATCCAAGCACACCAGGCAGACCCTCTCACATACAGTATATCTTAGAATGGGCACACTCAGTGTGACCAACATAAGCATCACATATAATGTACCAAGATTAGTTGCTGTTGATAGATGTAAAATTTTATTGTTGTTTTGTAGATGTTTTAGCAAAAAGATATACATATTATTACCATAAGATATGATTTAAAAATGAAGAAACACAAGCATTGTTAGTTTGGAACATATGTCTGATGAAAATGCTGGTATTCTGTATGTATAACAAATAGGTCTTGTGTGTACTTAGTCTTACTTTATAGCATTCATTTTGTTTTGATATTTTCCTGTAGTGGGGTGAACTGACTTTGAAGTGTTCCTCAGGAATGAAGCCAGCGGGTGCCCCCAGCGTGAGGCGGTCACACTCCATGAATTTGAATGACATGACTGAGCTACGGTCCAGGCTAGAGCAAAGAGCTGAGCGTTATGACAACACTCCATCATCATACAACAGTGACTGTGGTGGCAGAGACAGGTGAGACCATACAATACCGGTACCGTACTTAACTTTTAACAATGACTGGCGAGGTTCATGTTTTCTCTAGCTCTTGCAACATATCAATTATGCTATTTACTGTTGTATGCTGCAATATTTTCTGATATATTTATACATATAAGCTGCCTTTATCAGCTTACCCTTCATGCTATATATCCATAGGATCTTTCAAATTCTGTGTCTTCTTCATTCTCTCATGTGCTTCCTCCAACTCCATAAAGGTAATGTGCAATTTCAAATACTTCACCACTATGCAGCTATGCATCTGAGGACAAAGATCTGATGAGATCTGGTTGACATCTTCTCACCCTTTGTTGTAACCACTTATTTCCTCTTGTACCACCCTCCTGGTCATTTCTCTTTTATTTATAATTTTATCATGAATCTCTGGAGGGTAAATGTTTTTATTACAAATACGGTATACTCCTCTTCTCACCTTTGATCTTGTTCAAGGTTGGGTTAGGTATTATGCCTAGCTTTCATGTGCTCAAATATGTCTCCTTGTACCTCAACATTTCATTCTACACTCCACGTGTCCCTGGTGCTTTCTCCACATTCTTCAGTGCTTCAACCAATTTTCTTATTCTCACCTTCCTTATTTCCTCCTTTATGCTTATCCATTACCATTGATAGCTCCTAACTTATTGTTTTTGTTTTTTTTCTTATTTTTGTCAGCAGCTCAATGAGTGATGGGCAGGAGGGTGACTTTGTTGTGCAGCGATCGAGGGGATTGTCTACACTCAGTGATATGATGCGTACTCAGTCCCCACGGCCATCACATGACTTTGACCACATACCCTACTCATCTAGATCTGCCACTAAAGAAAGATTCAACATGGATAGTAAAGAAGAAGAACTTGGAGAAAGAAGCCGTGGGCTGGGAAGGCGTGGTAGCATCAATAACTCACATCCAGACCTTCCTGCAGCTGGTATGCCTTCACGCTATGAAGAGAGACCTCATGGTCGTTCTAGGTCAAGACGCAATTCCATCAGTGCAGAAGATTCTCAGTTAACCATAGAGAACTTTGGAGGAAGCCAAGATAACCTTAACTACATCGCTAGGAATCCTGACAAGGAGCCTTTTGTTCATACAGGCCGGAGGGAGAGCTCAAACTTGGACTTAACCAGAGAGTCGAGGGAAGGTAGTGCCAGACCAGAGTCCCGCTGTAGTCGTGAGCGCAGTGTGGAGAGGAGGTTAGAATTACACCGTGACAGCATGGATGAACTGGACAATCGATTGGTGGATAAATTAGAAAGGGAAGCATTGGAAAGAGAAAAGCGTGATTCACATCATATGAGCAAGGAGAAATTGGTTGTCCGGGATCCAAGGAAAGCATTAGGAGATGTTGCAGACTCTGGTAGTGAAAGTGATGCTTCATTTGACAGAGATAAACAAATGGTAAAAGCAACCAGTTTTGCTGAGTTGTCAAAACTTAAAGAACAATTACCTGGGGGAATAAATATCATATACATGCAGTCTGACAAGGATGACTCGTCCAAGAGGAGTAAAGGCTCAGAGAAGAAGACCACCTTTGCTGCCTTGCCAAATCAAACCACCTGGAAACAACAAAGTGCTCAGTGTCATTCTGATGACAACAAGTCTGCTAGTGGTGAGTGCTTTGTCAGATAGTTTGATTAAAGTATGAAAGAAAAAGGTTTTATACTTTACAAAATCTTGTTATAATGAAAAACTTGACTTGCTTTAAGAAATTGCTAGAACTTAGATGTTAGAATTTAAAAAATGGTGTAAAATAAAATGGAACTCTTGTTGGTGACTACAAATATACAAGTTATCCTGTTAGTCAAGAGTGGGAACACACTCACTCACACTCAGACTATGAAATGAGGACTACTAATGTAATTTTATAGTTCCAGACTGTTTTGTTTTATTTTTCTCTATTATGTTGATGATATACCTACCTTAGATGAGAACATGGAGCCCCAGGTGATGGCCTCAGAGCTGCACAACGTGAGGCTAAAGCTGGAGGAGAAGCGGCGGAGGATAGAATCAGAGAAGCGAAAGATGGAACAAGCCATGAACAAGCAGAGGCAGAAGCTGGGCAAGGAGGCTTTCATGCAGGCAGTGGTCAAGGGGGTGAGTGGTAAACTGGCATGGGTCTTCTTTTTCTCCTACAAGCTTGGTCTTTCTATACTTCCTCCTCCTTCTCTGACTTCTTGCAGTACTGTACACAACTCCTTTATTGCTATTGTTACTATTAGATGCAAGGGAGATCTTTGGTGGTGGTAACAATGCTTTTAGTCATATAGATACCAGTAGGGAACTATTGTAAGCTAGTTATAAGAGGAATTTCATTGTGGTAGAAATTATTTAAACTCCCATCTATAGACCTCCATCTTTCAATAGTTTAGAAATGCAGTACAGTAGCTGCTTACAAACATTAGTTTAAATTTGCAAAAACGTGATCCATAAATTATGTACTGTACTTTTGAAATTATTGTGATTATGAGTAATTGAGGAAGTATTGTTCATATGTGCCATGTGTGTTAGTGGTGGTGATGGAATGGCATTTCTGTTTTAAAAGTTACTTTCAGTGAAATGAGTTTGAATTATTTTATATTCTGCTGCAGTTTGATAGGATTATTTGAATGATTACCATAATTAAGTTAACACAATAATAATAATAATGCATTAATGCTGCATCTTGTTAATGTTTGGGAATCAGGATGAAAGGGAGTTTTGAAATAAAATTCATTAATGGGAAAGTGAATGATAACACTCTTAATGAGTAGATCAATTTAAAATTCTTAGGAAACTTTAATCTCTAATCATTAACCTTCCATGGAAATGAAAGTTACTAATGTATCAAAAATAAATACATACGGTAGATAACCAACCCACCACTAATAATAATTGGGCAATGTTCTCTGGTATCGGGCAAGGGAATAGCACAACCACACAACTCCACATCCACATGTTGTCCCACCCTCCCTTGCACCTCCTGAAACCTGCCCCTCCCCACTAACCTCCCTAGGGCAAGGGTTCGTCCACGGGTTCCTCTACCCCCACTACTACGTCTGACCCCGACGGCCCGGACACAACACTGGTTGACTCAGTGGAGCAGCCCCGACATACCACAACCACAACTGCTGCACCTCCATCTAACCCAGACTTAACACTGAAGGTAACTAAATAAACTGTGGCAGCATGCACAAAAGTCAGGCATCACCACGATGTTGTCTTGCCACATGATACACACAATCATCACACATGTTGATATACATGCATGATGTACTCTGTAATTTTGTAATGAAACCATACTAGTAATTCTGTACTGTTTTACCACCAGAGAAGATAATAGTCTATGAATTTGCACTCCTGTATATACTATACCTAGTAAAAAGCATGCAGAAGTATATTTGTGGTTGTTTTTAATTTTGTTGGAAATTTCTATAATTTTCTATAGTTGCCCTTGCATGGCATGTGGTATTTATCAAGTGTACATCTTATACAGTATATAATTTGTATGCAGTTATTGTCAGCATAGTGTTTATTTTTTTTCAAACATGTGACAGTAATTAAATTATTCTACCTCTGTGTGATATATTCCTGTTATTTTTTTCAAGGTTTTCCTTGTGTTTGATTATATTGCCTAATGTGCCAAAATAAAGCCCAAAAATTTAGAATACAGCTCTCCGTCACGATACGATTGGGATATGTTTTTGAGAATATGATTATTAAGTGAAACATCAAATAGTGAGACCAAAATAACATGGGATTTATGGGAATACTTTCCTGAACCTGCTGAATCATATACATACATGAAAACTCATGGACATGAAGAAAAACCTTGGAGAAATATTGAAATAAAGAAATGCAGTACAAAGAAATTAAAAGTACCGTAAGATTTCTACACGGTACCTTCGTAATGTTGAGTCAAGTTCATAAGTTGATGTCCACCCTGAGACGGGAGCAAAATATGTCGGTAGCCTTGTGCTGTGATCAATTACTAATCATAAGATCATAGAAATGAGTTCGGCAATTGCATAATGAACGATGGGTAATGAAACAAGTCGGTTATATACAGGAAGTATCATATATAATGGCACATGTAGTGAAGGAGAGCTGTATAACTAAGTTTCTAGTTCCTACCTTTGAAGCATTGTGTGCTTGTTTATGATGTGTGTGTTCATGAGTGATATACAGACTATAATACAATACAGTAAATATGATGACCAGTACTGTACATTGAAAACTACAGTCCCTGTGAAGGAGTATCCTTCTTCATACTACTGTACATCATAGAGTCAGTAAAACTTTATCCTTTCTGTAAATTCCATATTCCTCAGATCCAATGAGTGTTGCAGTACATTGCTACAAACATTGCCACTTTTGTATAAATGGATTGTAAACTTTTTGCAAGTATATAAAGATATATTATATAACTACATTTCGTTTACTGATATTTTTATTTTGTGTGGTATTAAGCAATGACGGTTTAATAGTTCAGCTCATTGGGCTACAGCAGCCCAACCTCAGACCCTTATTGAGACATGGATGTTACCATTGCCAATACAGTGTTTGGAAATATAGTAATTAAGGTAGTGTATAATCATATGATAAACCAAGCAAATATAAATTTAGAGATGAACTTCTACTCATAAAAAAAATGTTCTACAAATTTATTAGTTTGTACAGTAGAGAAGTCTGATTATGTCTATTTTATAAAACTTGCAAGCTTTTAATTTAATGGTTATTACAATATAAAGAGAAATATTGCTGTAATGTTTATCATTGCAGCATTCCCATCAATATTATATACTGTACAGATTAGTGTTTTTTTTATTAACCTCCATGAAGTGGAGGCAGCATTTCCATCCACTAGTGCCTGAAATTATATCTTTGCTCACCCTTCACTGGCCAAGCAGGACATCAGTTCGGATGTATCCAACCTTTCCCGGAGGTGGCTGGAGGGAAGTGATGCCCCTGCAGTAGAAGTGCGCACCCCTGACCTGGATACCATGGACTATGAGCAGTACCACCATTCTCTTACACAGTAGGTCTTGGGTGTTGGCAAGCTTTCTCATTATGTATGTAATAGATTAGGAAAATGTGTTGCTTTATTCATGTTTGTGTTGAATTGTTCTGATTCCTCTGATTCCTGATTGTTCTGATTCCTTAGACATGTTGTGTAGCAAATGCTAGGATATTTCTTTTTGTTCATGCTGTAGGTCATGTTAGTAGTTGAATGGAGGGAAATGGCATAATGGTTCCAGACTGATGAAACACTAAGTATTGTTATATTGGAGGGTGTCTTAGAAATTTTACGTTTTGTTGTAGTCATGTGCTATCTGATATTAGTAAAAAAAAAAGCAGAATCAGCTGTATTCCCTCTCCGGTATTGTATATCTCTTATCAGAAGGATTATTATAGGTTTTAATTAGTTGCAAAAAGGTTTGAATATATTTTGCACTACTCCTAGTACAGTAGTAATTTTGTACTGAAAGCAAGAGTTTCTTTGCTCAATAGTGGTATGTTCAATGATACACATTGAAAAACTTACTGCTAGTTAATTTTGACTTTGCCTAATCCATAATTATAGACAGAGGAGGAGTTGCATTTTTGGTTAAATTAAATTGATTGAGGTAAAGTAGGAGAGAAGATAAATGGATGAATTTCTTTACCTTTACCTTGCCTGATTGATGTTGTTGTTAAGCACTGCACTTGTGTTCATGAAAAGTTTAGGTTGTGGGTTTATTTTAGTGCCACTCTCTTCAGTTATTTTAGTAGTTTGGATTTAGAATTCACATTCACACAGGTGTGTTTTTAGGCAAATAAATTTTTTATATGGTTTTGTTGGGTGTGGCAAATACAATAGATGTACTATAATCCTTGGTGACTGTACTAGCTCAATTACTATCTATATATGAATTGGTCTGGTACAGTTTATGCATGTGGAACTACAAATAGTGTAGAAGAGAATCACTGGTGTTTACACATCTGGAAAGACAGCCTCTCCAACTATAGGGATGTACTCGGTACTTACCTTACAATTTTCTGCTTAGTTGAAGTGCTGGAGAGAATTAATGTTGGCTGGCTCACAATCAGTTATCAAGTGGCTATAGATTTCAGTTACTAGTTCTAGTAATAATTCGTGCATTAGCATTGCTTACTTTTGCCTGGCATATATATTGGCTACAATATGAAAACTCTTTAGCTTAATTTTTTTTCTTCAGTATATTGTGTTTAGCTTGATATTGCAAGGAACTCGGTACCCTTGTTATACCAGTGAAGGTACTGGATAGCATACAGTGGGCTAGATATTTACTTAGTGCTATTAAATTTAAGGTTTGTATTATAAGTACAGTGTCCTAAAATATGTTGCAGTATATACTATAGTATGTAATTCAATAATGAAATACTTATTTTCTTATACAGTACTTAACAAATAATATACTTATAATAATTTGTGAGGTTAGATGATGGCAAGGTTAAAAAAAAATTTCAGTTAATTTCATTAGCTTCTCAAATTAAAAGGTGGATGAGTTACCTGGGAACAGTGTTTGACAGTACTGTGCTTTAGACGAAGCCCTCTTAGGCATTGCTATTATCATATTTCTTTCTTTTCTAAATTTTTGGTACAGTAAATATTTGATATTAGCCATGGTTGTTCAAACACTCAGATACCCACAATATCATTTGCTACTAGTAGATACTTGTATAAAGAATAGCATGTGATCCAGTACTTTATGAGTTCTTTAGCACTTGGCCCTTTCTCTGAATGCTTCACATGTAATACCTTGCCTACTTCTACCACATTATATTTAGGCTGGTAATATTAAACTTTCTCTTCGACAAAAACAATCTTCGTCGCTATATTCGCATTGCAAAATGATGGAAACTGAGCAACGAAGATTGTTTTCATCGAGGATATAGTTAAAAATACCAGCCTTAGTATCACTAGACCCAATTCTTGGCGCGATATTACCCATTAATGCACTTACACAGGGGACCTTTTCTCTCAGTTCTCAGGAGAAGCTGCCTCATTGCTTATCTGACACAGGTAAACAATGAGGCAGTGCTTTGTCTTTAAAGAGAAGAGTCCTCATTCAAGCAGGAGTTGAACGCTAATACCACTACTGATAATTAACGACCTGATAAAACCAGGTGAGATAATGAGGTTGCAAGGTCAGGTAGCCAGGCTGTGCGGGGGTGCGCCACACAGGTAAACTACTAGTGGCTTCACTGTAATAATAAGAATGTATTTGTCTCCTCCCATAATTATGTGATACCTTGGAGTCTAGCATACTGTGTGCATGCGTGCATATGCCCTTGTGTGTATATGTGTGTGTGTTCATGTAGCCTTGTAGTATTAAATACTCTTATCTTGTAGCTTATAAGACATTGCATCAAGGAATACTCGCCTTTATTTTGGAAAATCAATTTTAAGAGAAAGTAATATAAATCTTAGCCAATATCATAGAAATTGTTGTTTAGTCACAAATCATCTGCTACCACCCACCCACCACAGTGGCCATTGTTTACATTCATCACATGTTTGTATGTGACAAAGGAATTTGCTATACTGTACTGTACAGTATTCCATTATTAGCAACTGTATTGTTGTTGTTCTACCTGGGCAGAATGGCCTCCTGCCCCACAGACCCCCGGTACGCTCTGCTCGCAGTGAAAAAACAAATTAAAATAAAGGAGGGTCTGGCTCTATATGCCTGGGCTACCGAAGCAAATCCCAGGAAGATGGGACCAGAGCTTACTGGACCAAGGAGTCTGGGGTCCTCCGACCGCCAGGGGGATTGGGGGGAAGATCTTTGATCCCACAGCCAGTGCTGTGGGGTTGCACTTTCCATGAGACCAGTCCTGAAGGGTCCATAAAGGGGGAGGGAGTTTAGACTGCTGCATGCAAAGGGATAATGCACCCCCATGTGCTGGCGGTCCACACAGCAGTGGGAAAAAAAAAAAAAAATAATTTTTTGCCCGAAAATTTGGCAAATGCATCCTTTATTAATTCTGAAAAGAAAATACTCTATTGATGTAGTCTTTTTTTTTCTCTAGTTTAGCGGTAATTGAAACATTTAAATGTGTGACAGAACGTTAGGTAATGTACACAGAGGCAGCCCCGCAACTCAACGGGCTGTGGGGCGCGGCGCGGGGCTGCCTCTGTGTACATTACCTAACGTTCTGTCACACATTTAAATGTTTCAATTACCGCTAAACTAGAGAAAAAAAAAGACCACATCAATAGAGTATTTTCTTTTCAGAATTAATAAAGGATGCATTTACCAAATTTTCGGGCAAAAAATTCCGGACACCCTGTATATATATATAAAAATAAGCCTCTGGTTGCAGTAAACCTCACATGGAGTTTTAATCCATTTGGGCAATCTTGTCAAATCCACTAGAAAGTGACCAGATCCTACAAAAATGTTTATTCTAGCCCTGTGGGGGATGTCTAGTATTCACAGAGAATAAAGTCAGCCCCCCTGGGCAATTTGTAACTGTGTAATTGTGTACACTTGGGGAACAAAGTATCTGAACAGTGTTGGCTGATTCTGGCAATGATGATAATCTTGGGTATCACAAATGATGAAGAAATAGAAGTTATCAGAACATAAAAATGGCCAAGGAGACAAAATCATTCTTGATATGTGTGCACTGTATATGTGTGTTAGTAAAAAGTTTCTACATGCACTTTAGTTTTGATGAAGATGTTTTTCCCTAACAATCTAAATCTGTTGAAAAATAATTTTTTGAAGATGGATAAATAAAAAAAAAAAAAAAAATTTTACCATTAATTTTGCTTGTTAAAATAACCAAAGGGAACTGATTGGTTGGCATGAATTAGCTTCTCAGATTTTTAAATAAAAATTAGAGTTTATAATTTCATACATAATCCACAATAAGAGAAAGAGCATCTTCTGGTGTTGGATGAATGTTGTGTTCTGTGCTGCATGTTGGAGTGATGGTTGTAACTTCTCACTTATTTTCTTCATGATTTATTTTGCTTTTAATGGCTGTTTGCTTTTGCATGCATTTTTGCTTTTTTTTTTTTTTTTTTTTTATCAAATTAGCATACCATACTTTTATGGGAATGCTTAATTTTTATTGTTTTATTTAAAATAAATCTATTTTTATCTTAGTGAGGCCTATCAGGTTTTGTATTATTTTGCATGTATAATTTCATCATGCTTTGTTTCACTTTATTTAGTAGAATTGGCATTTCTTGAGCACATTTCTGTATTTCTCTCCTGCTGTCTGTATAGTTGTGTTCACTTTTCTCTAAGCATTTATGGAGACATGGTATGATATCTTATATGTTAACCCTATATAAATAATAATTATAATATGCAGACAAAAGATGATACCATGATACCCTTTCTATCACATATTGGTAAATGAAGGAAAGATGCACTTGGATATCCTCACCAGTATATGAATAAATGAATGAGAGATTACACTTGAAAATCCTCTCCATCACATGACTGCATAAAGATGATACTACAGTAGGATTTCCCCCTCCATCACATGAATAAAGGTTATATGACACACACTAGAATATTTTCTCCATCTCATGAGTACATTCTCAGTCACTGATCATATTTCAGACTGTCTCCTTCATATATAATTGTTAGTACCATCTGCATACTGTACAATGAAGTGGTAGGTTAGGGATACTAGTGGTCTCCATAAGTGTTCAGGCAATTGTGAATTCTACTACATTAGTGTGTTGTGGTGTCCATCTATGTAATTACCTGAATCTTCATCCACTTTTTCTTATACTGTATTTCTTTCCCCTCTACATTGTACTTTGTATCACTGTCACTCCATCTTAGTGTAAAATTTCTGATAATATATGTTGAGTGTGACCCTGCCATTGGTGGGTTTCTGGCTCTGATGTTATCAAAGTATGTGTGGGCATGTTAGCCATGGTATGAGGTGCATGTGGTGGTGTTCTTGCAGTGGGGAGAGTGGCCGCTACCCCCCGGACAGCCTGCCTCCTGTGCCACAGTTACGGCGTAGATCTCACCTTGGGCCCGACCCCAGGGATCGATCCAGAGACCCTAGGCTGGACCTGCGCCGTACGAGCCTTTACACGGATCCTGGGACTTGGCGCGACCCCCAACACCAGCAGATACCAAACCCCCGCCGTGTCTCTCTGGGCCCAGACTTTCTTACACAACCTTACAGGATGACTGACTCACTCACCGAGATCCAGGGGGATATCCATCGACTCAACCAGCAGCAGCATCAGATACAGAGCCTCATGCACAATGGGATGAACCCTCCACCTGGCCATCACATGCAGCAGCAACAGCAACAGCAACCACCTCATGGACAGTTCTACCTTCATGACCAGGTGGGTGTACAGTATAATGTGTGGCTAATTGAACAGGACAGTGCAGTAGATTAGGTTTTGTACAGTATCACAGTACTGGTTGATACTGAAGATTGCAACAACATGGAACTCTAGATAAAATATTCCTTTCCTACATTATATAGCAGTACTTTATGAATGAATGTTTGTTTTGGTGCAGCAAGGGAGCCCGGTACGCAGAATGTGGGGTCAGCAGGGGGGCAGCGAAGGGTACTCCTCTATGTCTCCTGCCACTCGTCGTGCTCAGTGGGGACCAGCCAGGTATAGTACTCTATTGGCCTTCCTCTTTTATTTACATTGGCTTCCGTTTTACCCTCAGTTATATCTTTGGTGTTTTCCAGCTCAGTGGTTGTGTACTGTAAGAGTATCAAACATTGCATAATGGTACTGAACTACTGTCTGGCATGAGCCAGGGAAAATATGCTTTAAACAATTTAATTTGTGTCCCATGCAAGGAACAGTGGACAAAGTGTAACCTGTATTTATATCATTAATTGCCTGTACTGTACCTGTACTTGTTTTATATTGAGGGTGAAACTGTATAACTTAAGTGTATAAAAATGTTATAACAACACCCATCGTTAAATGTTGTGAGCTAATTCCCAACTTCGCTAACAGTAAATAATTTGAGTTTGATAAAATTGTTTGGTCTAATTATGAACATATAGTATTGTGCATGAGTTGTGGCCACACACTGTCCCAAAGCTTTGCATCTATTATTTATAGTAGAATACCAGTTTCTTATAATTATGTGTATACAATGCTTATATCATAAATACAGTAGTTGCTACTGTGTTTAGTCTTCGTATGAGATTGCATGGCAAATTATTTGCATATTTCGTTACTGTTAAATATCAAAGAGATATAGTGTATTTGAGTTAGCCTGAGAACTGCAACTATAGGTCGCATTCTCTGTGGTGCAACTAAATTTGATGTCTGAAAGTAGCATTCATCCAGCCAGTCAGGGTTAATAAGAAAAAAAAAAGCATCCCATAATGTAATCAAATATTGTATATACTGGAGTTATTTGGTTGATTATTATAACAGCCTCAGTTTTCCTTCTTACCCTTGAACACACATTATAGCACATGCTACCTGCACCCTGTTTACTACGATGGTAAAGTAGCCATCTGGAATTATGATTACTGTCTGTGTACATACAATAAATCAATTGGTATGTAAACATTTTGATCAGCTGAGACTTCACTCTAAGTGTGATGTCAGCTGAAACTCAAAAAGTAGGTTCATTTTTTTTAGGACCTGTATATGATAAAAGTAACAAATATTAAGTGTTAACATGCTGAAATATGCATTGAAATAATCAGAATGATGGTAAAAAGTACTTTATATGGTGTACAATTTGCCACATTCTTAGAAATGTTTACATTTTTATTGATTATTCACATTACTGTCCTGAATACTGTACTGTATAGAGGAATTACTTAAAGATATATTTAACATACCCCAAGTAAATGGGACTAGATAAAAGGAAGAAAGATTTTGTTTGAATATGAATTAGCCTGTGTGTGAAATCTAAAAACAGATAAGTTACAGTAGATGAGATATGTGGGACTTGGTCTGAAGTGTAATGAATTTCCTGCTTTACTTGATGAATGCTTGCATTTTGATACATGAATATTAATGATCACTCTATTTTTTATGTGGGTTACAAACAAACATTCACTTGTTGCAAATGGTTCATATATTATACTGATACAGTATTTACAAAGCACACATGCTAACTGCATGAAACATCCATACGGTTACAGTGTATTTTCTTATTCATTCTGATTTATCTTGTAGTTAATGAAAACCTTTCATAGTGAGAATACATTTCGACAATACTAACTTTTAACATACAGTGGTTAGAAAGACATGCTAGACAGTTTACAGTTTTGTTCAGTACTTAACGATATACAACAGCATACAGTATTGCCTAAAAAGGTCTTGAAAAACAGATTATTAATATACTGTATAAGAAATATTCTCATTAATTTAGGAGTGTCTTTCCAACCAGAGTACCTTATGAATCACAGATTACTGCACCTGCAAAGAATTATGTGAAGCTGGCCTGTTGTCTTACCTTTAATTTCTATATGTGCATGTCCCTGTACTCCTGGGATCATCTGAATGCTGGTTTTGAAATCCGTCATGTGGGTTGCACATAAGAAATGGACAGCAGCTTTGTAGCAGTACTGTAGATAAAGAAAATGGTACATGATAGTAAAGAAAGATGAAGCTACTGAATTTGAATTTGAGAAATGTCAGAAGTTGCATTACAGTTTATCCCACAGATTTTTAGGTATTAGAAATAACATGCTTTTCCATTTACTGGTACTTATGTATGTCATTATTAGTAGTTCTTAATACTGCAAGCCAGTTATATTTTTTGTATTGTCTCAGGTATTAATGTGGTAATGTCTTTCATTCCTGGTGAAGATGTTTGAATTTTCTCTGTCTTAAGCATGTTAATAGAATGAACCTCAGTTGTTATACTGTATCACATGCCCTGCTTAATGTCCAAATAAGATTTATACTCTAGTAAGCACTTTTGCTGTCGAGATTTATTAATGTAATTGTCGGATTAACGTGCTGATGCAAATCCAATGCCAATGATTTTTGCTTATGTTGACTGATGACATGACTGGTTTCTTTGGGAGACTTTAATTAAAGAGACTTGGCACTTGAAGTGCTATCTGGTGATTTGGTACTGCTCCTTCGCCTTCTCTCTTATTCCATAGTCAGCTCCCCCCTGCTAATGCCACCTTCCCTTGGCTGCTCTCCTCTAGACCATCTAAAAAGTCACGAGTGGAATCAGACGCATGTAGCAGCTCTTGTTGCGAGGACTGTGAGTGTGACTCCTACTGCTGCAACACCAGTGAGGAGGGGAGCAGGGGCAAGGAGAACATCCCCAGCCTCACTTCACAACCTCCCCAATCTGACCACAATGCAATTATCAACGATATACAAAACGACTCTGATTGCAAGACGAGTGCTAAGCCACATAAACCACCTGGACTCTTTCGACAGTTGTCAGTCTTGATGCGAAGTACCAAGAAAAAACTGAAGTAAAAAAGACGTGATGGACACCCACTTTGAGACAGACGGATGTGTAGATAGTGTACAGTAACTATGACTAATTAAACCCAATGACTACAGTGACATATGAAGGAACATACAGTACTAGAACTGAGATGCTTACATTTATTAGATATTTATCAGTGTTATCTCCTTGCTTTATAGTTGTAATATTCTCTGGATGATTTGTGTAGAATTAATGCAGTGTCAGGAATGCCTGACTTCCCCTACTTTAGGTAAGTGATCCTAGCAAGGTGAATGCCTGCTTCTTGACTTGACCAGTGACTTGATATTTGGGATTGGATATGCATGCTTCCATAATTGTTTGGGTGAATTATTTGTAGAAATTATAATTAAGCATTAGCTCTAACAACTGAGGTTCCTTTGTGCCATTATATTGTATTGTTGGTTAGTTATGTAGCAACATTTAACTGTTAGATCAACTAGCTTCGGACTAATGTTATTTTCCTCAGTTTCATCAATAACTATTATAGTACCTGTACTTAGAATTATGTTATTCATATGATGCATAACATAAATTTCATTTCCTTTTGGTGCACAATTTGTTGCACAGTACAATACTAAATTGTACTTCCGTATCTAATGTATGGGTTGTGTTGTGGTTTATGACAGACCAATGATGCCACAAGGTGACTACATGATGGCTGGGCAGCATCCTGGTTACTACCCGGGCTACCAGGTCAACCACTTACCTCCCATGAACCAGGTCAATGCTCAGCCCCAGATGCCACCAGTAGGGGCGGGAGGGGGTGGTGGAGGCTTTATGCTACACAGTCAGCCCCAGTCCCTCCCTCCCCATGCCATGTACCAACAGAATGGCCAGGGATTCTACAGCCCTGAGCATCAGTTCAGGGGATATCCTTCTTCCGCACAAATGTATGGCTCAAGTAAGTTATGTACTCTCCTTTTATAACCACACTTCAAGAGTATGCAGCCATTAAATTACTATCTTTGATGATGATGTTGTTAATGTTCTCCCGGGGCAGAATGGCCTCCTGCCCCACAGACCCCTGGTACACTCTGGTCGCAGTGAAAAAACAAATTAAAATAAAGGAGGGGCTGGCCCTATATGCCTGGGCTACCGAAGCACATCCCAAGGAAATGGGACCAGAGCTTACTGGACCAGGGAGTCTGGGGGCCTCCGACCGCCAGGGAGATTGGGGGGAAGGCTTTGATCCCACAGCCAGTGCTGTGGACCCAAGTCCACGTTACCACAAGAGCTACAAGTGGGGCCGTACCTTCCATGAGACCAGCCCTGAAGGGACCATAAGGGGAGGGAGTTTACACTGCTGCATGCAAAGGGAAATGCACCCCCGTGTGCTGGCGGTCCACACAGCAGTGGGGGGGGGGGAAAAAAAAAAAAAAAAAAAAAAAAAAACTCCGGTTGCAGTACACCTCACATGGATTTTTAATCCATGTGGGCAGATCTCGTCAAATCCACTAGAAAGTGACCAGATCCTACAACAATCTTTATGCTAGCCCTGTGGGGGATAACTAATATTCACAGAGAATAAAGTCAGCCCCACTGGGCCCACTATCTTTGATGTCAGGAGACTCGGAATCACATTGATTCTTTTCTTTCCAAGACCGTGGTTACTTGTTACAGTTCTTTGTGTTTTCTACATTTGGGGTATCAGGCCAGCCTCAGCTACTCAAGACACATTCATGAAAGTATTCCTATACCAACTGTATATCCACTTATGAATATGTGTCTTAAACATTACAACACATTACACAACCCTACAAAAAACCCTGCTGGGTGGTAAATGAGACACACCACTCAGTTTTCAGGAGCAGGAATTTAAATGTCCTGTTTGTGTATTGCATTAAAATCCTCAGATTTATATGAAATTGTTATTCAGAATAATTTCTATGTTTTTATACTCAGCATATTACTGATTCTCAGGTGAGCAACAAAGGCAGATGGGCCAGACTCCTCCCTTCAGATTACATGGTGAAGGCGGTGGAGGAGAAGGATGGAGTGGAGACAGTCGGGGGCCAGGCAGCTTGCGATCGAGTGCCCAGTCTTCTCCCAGCAGACAGCCCCCATCCCGCCAGCAAAAGTCCCCCAGCCCTCCACGGCAGACTTCTGTATCCCATGCTCCTGTGGCAGCTCCTCCTCCAGATGATATGGAGCCCCAGAGTGTGTCCTTCATCAATTCCACAGACCAACAACACATTGACCCCCATAAGGATGATGATACCAATGATAAATTCAAGAGGCTGTCCATCACCTCTGGCAGTAAAACATACCGTATCTCACATGAACCGGGTTCTCCCACCAGACCAAGTTTAGGAGTGAAAACCTTCCGAGTTCCCACCAAGAAGGGGATGCCAGTGGTAGATGATATAGACCTGCCCCAACCTACACCTCTTCAACGCTCACGTACCCCACCTTACTACCATGAACCTTACATAAATGATGATGATGAAGATGAGTTGAATGTTAAAGCTGAACCTCTACAAGAGGGACCAAATGTTGACAAAGGATTTTATATCTCCTTTGATGGAGAGACAGGCCCTCGAAAACCAAAGCCTCTGCTTAGGAACAAGAAAATGTCCAGAAAGAATTCCAGTCCCTCAACACCAGCAACAACACCAAGCAAAGAAGATCTTCCTATTGTACCTGTGAGTATCTGCATTCCTATTTAATTCTTAAATTCTCACCATTTAATGTTTTTAATTTGCATTTCCTTTCTTTATTAATATCAATTGTAGCAAGAATAATTTAGTAGTCTTTTACTTAGTTTATGCTTGAAAATTTAGTATGTATGTGTAACAGCTTTATTATAACCTTATTCTGGCTGTTTGTCACACCTAACTTTGTTTGCATTAATGCATGTTGTGTGCCCTCCCAGGACCGACCCAGTCGGACCTCCAACGATACGTTTGACCCTCATCGTGGCAGCATGACCCAGTTCACTAGCCCAAGCATGGTCAAAACACCTTTTACTCTAACTAGTCAGCAGTCAAGCTCAAATAGTGGCAGTTCCACACCCAAGGCCAATGGACTTTCCCACAATCCCCCGTGTGATGCTGAGCAAGATGAAGAGAGTGAACCTGGGATAGAAGAAGTTACCAAGCCACACACCATTAATAGGCAAAGATCAAAGCCCAGTTCAGGGACTGCCCTGGTCATAACAGCTGATGAGGATGCAGCTGATAATGTAAGTACTATACTTCATACTAACTTTCCCAACACAACTCACAGGGAATCGCTTGAAGTTTGTGTCTCAAATTTCTTTACCTGTGCATATTTCCTAAGCCTTACCTTAAATACTTGGTTTTTAATATAAATTAAGCGATCTTGTGAGTTATATAGTATGGGTAAGGGATAGGTTTAGGTTTCACTTACAACCCCAGAATTATGGCATTCAGACAAATGAATAATCAAATAATAGCAGCAGCATTTACTCCTTCAGATGTGGTAATATTTTTACCCTATATACAAATGCATATTCCCCCTCTCCTCCCTAACTGACTTCTGCCATTTTATGAATGAAACTGCAATATGAAGATGATGAAAATGATGATATTTACATGGTGTGTATACAGTATACACAATGATATCTTGTATTAGATGGCAGAGGTATGAACTGTATGTACCATTATTAGGCATGTGATTATTCAATGTATTTTCATTTATGCTTAACATGTTAAATGTTGTAGTTGCATGGAATAAAAAAAAATACTCAGATTACCAAGAATGCATTTAAGATATAAAGTTATCATTGGGGTAATGTGTGACCTGTTGAAAAGAGGGTGTAACATTGTGTTACGAGAAGTGAGAAGTATTTTGAGAAATGGTAGTGTACTAGAAGAGAAGGGTCCAAAGGAATGCGGTGATAGCCTCATAAGCCTGGTGAATAAAGGAAAAGTGATACACTTCAATGTGGATAATGATCAGGGATACCATTGCTGGAACATTGTAAGCATATACAGTATAGGAAAAAATAGTGGAAGATAGCTTGATGAAAATAGTGAAGTTAGATAGCTGTCAATTTTAGTTTGTGGCAGAAAAATCTGCTGTGGATGCAATTTTTATTAAGAGACAGATGTAGGAGAGGTTCAGAGATAAGGGGTTGAGTTTGAATCATATACAGTATTTGTGGATTTTGAGAGGGCCTTCGATAGTTTGCCAGGAGAGATAGTTAAATGAGCTCTGAGGAGACAAGACATGCCAAAAAGCTTTGAAGTTGGCAATGGCATTGTATAGCAAGACTTGTTTAGTGAGAGTGACAGCAGGAAGATCAAATGACATTGAGAATAATGGATCCATGCTGAATCCCATTACTCTAAATATCGGTGAAGGTTGAGGCTACCAAAGAGTACAGAGGGGAAGGTCCATGGAATCTTTTGTATGCAGATGACATGGCTTCGACAGCTGAGAAAGAAGGAAATAATGACATAATGACAAAGTTTGATAGATGAAGGTTAGAGTTGGAGAAGAGATGACTGAAAATTAATATGGAATTAACTAATACAGTGATAGGAAGGAGGGCAACTAAAAAACTAGACAGGAAGGTGATGCTGCAATAGGGTTGTTGGAGTCAATACAATACTGTGCACAGACTTTGAGAAATATAAATGCTGTGCTGTGTATCCAATGTTTAACTTGTGTAGCAAGGCAAATAGAGGAAGTAGAGGAGAAAGAAAGGAGATTGGAGGAAATGGATAGGCAATAATGGAGGTGTGGTAGTTTTGTTATTCAGGAGATCTGTTGGTCAGTGAAGGTGAAGTGGAGAGAATGATATGAGTGAGAGTGGCAGTGGCCTGAAGGAAGTGGAGGGAAATAGTGGGTTTGCTAGTACATATGTGTATCCCCCTGGAAGATAGAGGGTTAGTGGAGTTGGAAATAAATAATAGTTAGGATTTATGTTGCATGAAAGCTCTCATTTTGTAAATGTATCACATGCATTATACTTTCTATATAATTAAGTAGAAATTATGCTTATTACTGTATATAATAGTTGCCTGTGCAGCACCAGTGCCCGTAAATAAATGCAGATGCTTATTGTTGCCATATATGTTATTTGAATACATCAAGGAATTATGATGGTCAGAGTGTGAGCCTTATGCAAGTAAAGTCATGGGCTAGATGATGACTTTGCATGTATGTATATGGCCCTTTAATATATGGATGAACATTTTAGTCAAAAGCACACAGTTTTTGCCCATAACCAAATTGTTAATATTAGTAGCAGTTGGATATTTCCAGTCACAGGCTTTTAAGTATACAGTTACAACAATAAGTATCCACAGACCTTTGCCTCAGACAACGAAACAACTATAAAAATTTCTTACAAGTGGTTTTAAAGTTCTAACTTATATTGAAAAGTTGGAGAGCTGAAGCTGTAAATATTTAGGAGTGAGCAATGTGGATGTGGTAGTTTGGGTGTGTACTGTAGTTGGTAGTAGTGTTTGAAGACTGTTTTGTCCATATACTGTACAGTACTGTATATCAGTTGGTAGTGTGGGTAAAGAAAAAGATAATGAAAAAGAATTAATTAAAAGATGATACATTTGATGGGAGGTAATAATTTTAGTGTATTGATATATACAGGTACAGTATATTATGTGAATTACTATACACTTAACTTAGCTTCATTTCGCATGTTGCACTGTATTGTACGGCCTCCCACTCCACAGTTGGTACAGTTAGTATTGATTGTCACATGCAATGTGAATCCAGAGGATGTTGACATATGATCCCCAGTCAGTCATACAAGTAAGTTAATGAGCTGGATATTGGGAGATGGATGGTAGAGGTTGATGTGTACTTCATAGAGTCATGATAAGATTGCTTAACCCTTAAACGCGGGCATTACCGAGCGTTGGCACCTCTGCAGTCCGGGTCTTTCTCCCACACTCGCGGTCACTATGTAAACAACAAATTTGACGGCTAATAGCTTGTAAACCACTCACGCTACATAAATAAATGATACAGGATATTGAAGTACAAACCCTTAGCTGTCTCTCGATGTACTTGTGAAGACTAAATGGACATCTGTAGGATGGGTAGCCAGCTCGGAATGACAGCAACTAAAAATTCACTTTTACACTCTATTTACATACCAGTACCTAAGTACGTGTTCATGCTCTGATTTCATTATAAAACATGTCAGAATCACATTTTTCAACACAACAATATAATGTCACTGTCGTTTTTACGTACATATGTGAAACACAGAGCTCTGAAAATACATTCTCCTACCTTCCCTGCTCTCTAAACACTGGCTGGCCAGATTTTGGAAGTCTAGGGAGTCCCTTGGCTATTGGCTATCACACGCAGTGTTGCCAGCCTGAAACTAGCATGTTATGGGGCGCACTAATTTAAATATTGCGTTGTCGAATTATTTCGTCACCCTCGGTCCTCCACACTTGTTGGTGGTGTCGAATTATCTCGTCACCCGTGTTTAAGGGGTTAAGGAAAGTATATATGATAGAACAGGCATGCAAGAAGTAGCATGCAAAGACCCTCAACCTTTCCCTGTTTTCCTACCAAGAGAACTTTAAACTTGATAGAAAGCCAGCTGTAGTGGGCCACTGGGTTCATGACTGAGCTGGGGTACATATGATAATGAAGTACTGTACAGTACTGTACATTGAAAACACATTCTCAGCTAGAAGAGTAGGAAGCTGTATATATTGTCAAAGTTATTTTTGTTTATTTATTAGGTCCTGGTTAAGGACCTAATTGGGGCTGCTGATTTCAAATTATGCCTCAAAACATCACAATACTAGGAATTTTACTCAGCATCATATTTATCCCCATCATTGTATAAGACCTCTCCATATAGACCAGATTAGTACAAAACTGTAAGATACTGTAGAAATTTGGGGGTGATTGTATCAGCAAAGGAATATTGCTCTGAGTTGAGTATATAAATTTCATCTGTAAAATTGCTTTCATATACAGTATGATTATTTATTTAGCACTGTATGTGGACATTACACATTCACCAACCACCTTTTCCTGTGCAAAAAGAGGATATTGGTCTCAGCACAAATCTGTCAGTGTAAGCCACTGAGTGTACAAAGAAATTTACTGGGTTTAAGATAAATCAACAAACATGAACAAACACCACACTGATACTGTACATACTGTAGGTTGTCTTGTGATATGCTGCTTAGTGTACAAGTATAATTTTGATTTAGGGGACTTATTATTTTAGTAATACAGAACCATCATCATACTGAGTATAACCTCACAATGTACAAAAGAAATTCATTAGTAGAGGAACTTATGTTAGTGTAAACTGTACTCTTTTGATGTTTTTAATATACAAATATTTTTATAGCTAATATTTATTGTATCCAGAAGCCTTTTCTCTGTGAAGACGTGTATATATGTTATGGTAAAGACTTTAAAAGATGATCATTGATGTAATCATGAATTAGATAATAAAGTACAATGGATACTATGCTTAGGAATAGTGTGGGAGAGTGAAGATGTATCTAAGGACTGTCATTACTATTGTATTATCTTCAGTAACATTCTAGTCATTACATTGTATTATATACTGTATGCCATGGCAGAACATGCTGAGCACCAGAATGGTTAGGTTAGGTTAAATATAAGGTACAGCTGTACATGTACAGTGAAATGATATATCCTTGCATATGAATTTCTTCATTTTATATATAATACGTTCTACCTTTGCATGTTTCACATGCCAAGCACATTTTAGTCCCATCAGTATTATGGCTGATGCAAACAGGAACATGAATGCCATCATCATCATCTGTTCTTCATTTTTTCTTCATTCTATTTGCTTTCATTTTTACAAGGCATAAAACTTTTACTTCCGTACAGATATTTCTGTTTACTAGGTTTTTTATTTTTTAATATCTCATAACTATCCTGTACCTACTTTCCTGTACTGTACTGTAGTCTAAATATCATTAGAAGATCTCAGTCAAGAGTACTACAGTATTTCCTTCTAGTATATGATGTTACAGTTGTATAATATTTTTTTTTATTACTTATATTTATTAATTTTTTAGTTAGTAGATACTGTAGTTTGTTTCAAGGAATTTATTATACTTTGTAGGTCAAGCTCATTTTTCAAAATTGCCAAATGGAATGAATAGATTACTCATTGCATGGTATTACAGTGCTATATTTTTGGGAACACTGTGCTGTATATTTGTGCATATCTGTTGGGATATTTGGGTTAAGGAAATGCAGTATTAATTTTTTATTTTTTTTTTATTTAGACAATCAGAAAAGTTCTCAGAATAATGACTGAGCATTACAAAACCACTGCAAATGTCAAGTGTTTCCATTTGGTACTCCCCATAGAAGACTGTTTCTGAGGCTACCCCCTATAAAATCATTTGTAATGTTGACTTAAGAAGGGAGCAGCTCTGACCTAGTCCTCCCACTCTAGTCCAGCGCCTCAGAGATGGAGAAGAAGAAGGAGCGACTGATGATGATGTCCATGAAGCGGAAGCAGGAACAGGAGGAGGCACGACTTCGCAAGGAAATGGAGGCACAGGAGAAGCGGGAGATAGAGAAAATCAAGGAGGAGGAGAAACATCGCAAGAAGGAGGAAGAAAGGGCCAGGCGGCAAGTAATCCTCGAGAGATACAAGATCAAGAAAGCCATGGAGGATGCAGAGAAAGAGGTATCTTAGCAGGGGGTTGTGGGGATACTTATGAAAGATTCTTGAGCTTGTCATTTGAGAGGAGAGTTGATTAAATTGTGTAGGATTTTTCCACCCTGCATATGAGTTTCTTGTTGTGGAAGTAGAATTGTCTAGGATGAGAACTGGAAGTCAATTTATTTCTCATACTGGTAAGTAACTACAGATGCCTTTCATAATTATTTTGTATTGTTAATAAATTTGACATCAGTGACTAGGTTTATAATGTTGCCAGGACCTCCAGATAATTTTTACTAAAAATTTAAATGTTTGTGTATTTGAGTTTGAAACCATTAAGAATTGAGAATCATAACTTAATTTATGTATGAGTAATGATACTTGTAGTAAGACACGAGCTTTCTTCAGTTAGCAGCTGGTTGTAATCCTAGATAGTTTTCCAATACATGTACTAGTTGTCCTATGCATGGTATTGCTTGTGTCTGCTGTGCTTAGCATGTGCATCATTGTTTGTTGAAGTCTAATAATACCAATGAATATACTGGAAAAGTAATCACTAGCTATATGGAATACATTTGCCTCTGTGATTATTTCCTTATTTAATATGTTTCCATGATGATGTACGTTTTTTGTGCTTGTGATGAGTAAAACAATATTATTTATGTTTGTTAGTTCTGCACACCCTCCCAGAGTCACATCTTATTTAATAAAAAAAAAAAGTTCATGTAGCATTCCATTAGAATGATCTGTTCTAAGTATATATACCATGCTGTATTTGCTGGGTTTGACATGTTTTTACTTGTTTTATTTATATAATTATAAGCCACCTTTTTTTATAGAAAAAAGGGGCAATATTTGATATGCATTTTATATCCAAGGCAAACCTACTCTGTGAATAATGCCATTCCTTATCATGGAGGGCAATTTATCAGTTTTCATGTTTAACATTATGAAAGTTAGCCTCACTGTAAATATCAAGAGAAAAAGGAATTTTATTATGATTATTATTTAAATTTACGCCAAATAATCCCTCTGGGTTTGGTGATAATTATCATTATAAAAATTTCATCATCATGTAAGAAGTTTACTTACAGTATCAGTAGTAAAAGCTGTACTGTGTAGCATTCTGATTTGGGAGAACACTGAAAGAGTGGGATGGGGAAAGTAATGAGAAATGTGGTTTGTGGTGAAGGCATTTAGTGTTGAATTCATCCTGTGGCTTATAATTGAGTAAATAGGATGTATTTCCTTGTAATTTTCTGTTGTCAGCTTATGATGTGCTTTAGTAAGGCATTATGGTATTTTTAATTGAAAGTGCTCTTTCTAAAATGATATCCAGTATCTTGTGTCGAATTTAATACACAGATTTATAGTTGATTGTTTATTGTCCATTGGTATTATGAAGAAAATTGGCAGTTCTCTTATTAAAAAATGTCCCTTCTGCAGGGTCGGTATTATGAGCCTCCTCCTGGTATGAGCCCTGATCCTCCCAGCATGTCACATGGAAAGCCATCAGTGCGGTTAAGAAATAAGCCCCCAGGAGGCGGACGTCCCCGTCCTAAAACCATGGCTGGATCCTCCACTCATGAGACAGATGGAGAATTGACACCCAGTAGAGGCAAGAAGGGCAGTTCACAGAATATTGCTGGTGGTAAGTTGCCTTTGCCTCCCTCTCATGTCCTGATGGTGTTGATTATAGGTTGCCTGCTGGTTGAATTGAGCATTTAAAAGTTCTCATTTGTGGGTAAGTAGCAAAAGCTGTACTTGTAGCACATCAGCATGCTTGCATGTTTGTATTATATAACCAGTCAGACCAGATAATATATATATATATATATGATTTAGCCGAAGTAACTGGAGCATCGTACTCTTTTGACTTAATCTAAGCACATAGAATCTCTATCCATTGATGCTTACTTTTTGAAACAAGACAGCGTTACTGAACTGTATGTGCCTGTGCTTGTATAAAATAACCAATATTGAATATGATGCTTCCACATTTCATACAACCTACACACCAGTTGACTTGCACTACTCTTCCCTCCCAGCTTGCCCTCTGTAATTAACACATAACTTGAGTGGTCTCCCTCCCCTCCCCTCCCCATACTTCTATACCACAACTAAACTCAAGCCACAGAAACTTGAGCACGGCCTGCCAGGAGCACTTGCACTCTGGCTTATGTGTGGCATTGTGTGTGCGTATTGTAGAGGTGAGGAGTGGCGAGAGCAGGATGAGGAAGAGCAGCGGGTGGTGGGGGTCCTCACACTCGCTTTCCCGGGCCCAGGGCTCGCGCGGCTCCAACACCAGCCTGGCCGGAGGTAACACACTGTCCCTCATTCACCCTCCACTTGCCTCACCTTTTCAATCCTCTCACTTGATTTTCTTTTCAGTCCAGACACCTTATCCTGGAATGGGTAGTTCTCTGTTAGATAAAGAATAGTACAGTACAGTACAATATTCCTGTCAAAATATTGCTCCTATCTGGAATGACTAGTATCAGTAACTTATGAAAAGTATTTTATTCCTGTAATAACCATTAGTTATCTAATCTGTGTATTGTAGTACAGTATTGGTATCCCAATCAATTTTACAAAGCTATAGTATTGGTACACGAGTAGCACTATGTATACATTTGTAAACCTTTAAAACTCTTGTTTCCCATTTTTCTAGTTTGTATTCCATGTAAGTATCCAAACTCAATGGTTTCCCTAGTAAAGCTTTTGCTGTTTTTGACAAATAAACTTTACTGTAATAGATACTAGAATTCAATGGCCATTTTGTATATGCACAATTTATAATTTTAACTTTGGTTTGGTTTGGTTTTACCTTGCTTCCCTGGAATCAGAGATGCTCATATTAGATTTGTCTGACCTATATGCTCACCATACCCAGTGTAATGTTGAATGACTACTTACTCCATGATATTTTTTATGTTGGATGTAGATTAACTCTATGGTATGGATTTTGGGCAAAAATTGGCAGTCTCCTTGAGTATCTCTGCATAGCACAATTTTGCAGTTAAATTTGTACGGGTTGGTGTTGAGTTGTGTCTTGGTGTGTACAAACCCATGTCCCCACCCACTAGACTACCCCAGCACCTCCCGCACCCTGGAGCGTGGCCACACTGGCAGACGACCCACCTCAGTTATTGGCTACACTTCCCTGGCTCGCCCAGAAGACAAGAAGGCCTCACGTACGTCACACATTTATCCCACTTTGTATTGCATGCTAAGATGGTAGTCAGTCATCAGAATTGTAGGAAACAATAAGTATGTATTTCAGAGTAATGTATTGATGTAGTAAATAGTCCCTTCATTCAGTTCTGTCTTAAATACAGTACTTGATGTAATTACACAGTGTTTAGTAGTGACTTACATTTTGGACTGAACTGTTTATGATGTTTATAGAAAGTGTCAAGAGTTTTGGTATTTGTAACTCATGTATTACAGGTTGATATGGGTTACTGGTTGTAGAACACATAGATGATAAGGTGTAACTTCATTCTAGTTGTTGAGTAGATGTTAACAAGGCAAGGTCACATCTTGCACCCACCACAGTGTATGGGTCGCAAGACACGGGCCTAAATTATGGCGGGGGTTATCGCGTCCATGAGGCGCGTCGGCCCAGCCTGGCAACCGAGGGGGGTGGACCTCGGACCCGGCGGGCGTACACTGGCCTAGGTGGGGGTCACAGGAAGTACCGCTCGACGGGCAACATCAGTGGTAAGCCCCACCCAGCCTGCTTTTTTCACGCCTGGGGTGGTGGCAGTGATAGTTCACCAATATGTGAACCTAGCTGTAGTTTGTCCTAAAGTTGGTGGCTGTTCACTAATAACCATTCTCAATTGTTGAGCCACCTTTTAGAGACATCCAGTTGCTTCAGAAATCTGTAATTTTACCATGGGTGAAAATTGCATGCCTATGTAGGCATTATTTTTTGCCCAGAAAATACACCCACAGTCTTGTTGCAATTGGATATCTTTGGTTGGTGGCTTTCCTGTAGCGTTTGTGTTAGTTGAGGTGGTGGGGGCTCAAGATTAACCCATACTAATTGTACAGTAGTTTATTTAGATTTTGGTGGTGGTTCCTGATTAACCAGTCAGATTTGTAGTTATGTTGGCAGTGATGGTGGTGGTTCATGATTAACCAGTTATGTTGGGGGGGTTCATAATCTATGTTAGTCCATCTTCAGATCCAGTTGTGTTGTTTGTTACATCTTGTCTTTCAGTTATGTATATACAGTATGAAAAAGCAGTTATATTGGTGGTGGGTTCAGGCAATTGTTCAGTTGGCCTTACTGTGTAGTCTGGAAGTAACAAGCAAGACAATGCTTGATTATATTGTGTTTATTTCATAATCTTGGTAATTTGTGAAGAAACAATACTGTACATGTACTGACCTTGATACAGTGAATGAGTTGTTTGGGGTTTGTTTGTGACTGTAGCTTCATGTGTATTGCTGTTGTTTTATCTCTAGAATTTATGGTGGTAACTTTTGAGTCACCATGATTTTGCAGCATTGTGTCTGGGATGACTAATACTGTAATATACTGTAGGTATTGATTATCAGTATACTGTATCTATGGCAGCACCTGTAATTACTTACCACAATAACCATGAAGCAGTGTGGTTGATTTACTGTAAATTCTGTACACTGTAGTTCAAAGGCCATTATTGCCTCTAAATGATTGAAATAATTATTCTTTTGTGAAATTAACCCTTATGCATTGGGCATTATTCGCCCATTGATTTAAAAAATTTACATTTATGTACGAGTTGATGTTAGAAAAAAATGAAATTGCCATCACAAATTACAGGCCTTTAGCTGCGTTTGTCATACTTGATACAGTACTTGTATTAAAATATTACCGGTAAGGATATTGGTAAGTTTGTCAAAAGTAAATATGGGATAGATAAGTTATGTTTTCAACACTGTATATAATTTTTTAAGTGATTCCTTTAATTTTTACTCTTGAAATTATATACTTTCACTTTTCAGCTATGATCAACCTCATCAAACATACATGTTGAGCTTTTAAGTAAATCGTTGGTTAGGCGGTGATGATGAACAGCATGATGGCTCCATGTCAGTGTCTGTGGAACCAATGTAACTGTCATTGTTATTGCCTTACCCATAACTTTACTTCCATGTGGCCCATAGTCATATGATTTTATAAATCTAAGATATTTCATCATCATCAAGGCATCAGTTCCATTTGTCTAATGAATGAGGAGCATGAAGAGCACCAAGCCCAAGAAAGGAAAAAAAGAAAAACACCAAGAGATAGAATATTCAGTGAAATGGGCCACACTTATATCCACTCCCTGTTTAAATCCATGAAATTTTTATCTCTCCTCAACAAGTAAGGACACCCACCCTGTCTTCCTGGCTCCCTTTTACTGCATACCACAGAACTGTAACATTTACATACATCTTCCTACATCATATCCACTTCTTGTTCTACCACTCATGCTATAACCTGCCTCGTCAGACCTTCCATGTACACAATGAACAACCAAGGTGACATCACACATCCTTGCCTCACTCCAACTGTGTTTTGAAGCCATTATAACTCTTAGCAATGTTGAAAAGCCTCCCTTTTAAATATTTTATGTCATGAACTGAATGGTGAATAAGCGTAAAGTCATTGGTATATAGAAAGCAAGCAAAACTTAATAAACTTTTTTTTTCACTTGGGTTGCTGACAGGACTACGTGTAAGAAGTATGTTTTGGTGGTGTATATCAAACCCTGTAGTGTGATGCTGGACAGACTCAGTTATCCACATAATTGTTTCCTTTTTTGTTATGTCAAACTGTCTGCTCATACTGCTTGATTCTTCTCACTTTTTAATCAGTGTGGACTTAAAGTTACTGAAGCAATATTGTCTGTCTTTTCATTGTCTGATACTAATGAAGATATATATTATCCATGATAAATACTCATCCTATACTAAAGGTGAGGTAGTGTGTGCTTACTTTTCAAAATTATATATTTGAAAGTAATGTTGAACAAGACCTTCGTTCTGTGGAAAACTGAGCCTGCTAATCATGGCTTTTCTTATGCTAACCTTTGAGACGTGTATATAGTCAGGTGCAACATAGAACTTGTACTTTCAATAAATCTTTACATTTTTAAAAGTAAGTGCTAAAAGGACAGTTATTTTACAGATTAGTTTTGCTAGTGATCTCTAGTCAGTTACCAAAATATATATGTATAAAGCAAGAATTTTGAGCCAGAGTTTAAGATAAGAACAAGTACAGTACAGTACTAACAATGACCAGTAAAATGTGTTTAACTGATATTCAATTGTTACATGAAATATAGATAACCTTATTTAATGTAATGACTCTGTGAAAGTATTGTGAAAGTACATCTATCATTGTACTCAAAATTCATAGCTGATGATATTGATTTCTTAGTTGTTGTTGTTGATGTTCTCCCGGGGCAGAATGGCCTCCTGCCCCACAGACCCCTGGTACGCTCTGGTCGCAGTGAAAAAACAAATTAAAATAAAGGAGGGGCTGGCCCTATATGCCTGGGCTACCGAAGCACATCCCAAGGAAATGGGACTAGAGCTTACTGGACCAGGGAGTCTAGGGGCCTCCGACCGCCAGGGAGATTGGGGGGAAGGCTTTGATCCCACAGCCAGTGCTGTGGGCCCAAGTCCACGTTACCACAAGAGCTACAAGTGGGGCCGTACCTTCCATGAGACCAGCCCTGAAGGGACCATAAGGGGAGGGAGTTTACACTGCTGCATGCAAAGGGAAATGCACCCCCGTGTGCTGGCGGTCCACACAGCAGTGGGGAAAAAAAAAAAAGAAAAAAAAAAGACTCCGGTTGCAGTACACCTCACGTGGATTTTTAATCCATGTGGGCAGATCTCGTCAAATCCACTAGAAAGTGACCAGATCCTACAACAATCTTTATTCTAGCCCTGTGGGGGATAACTAATATTCACAGAGAATAAAGTCAGCCCCACTGGGCCCTGATTTCTTAGTGAAGGAGGTTACTGTATATTATGCCATACATTAATTAATGCTTTGTTAGTAACAATGCAAGTCTTAGTGCAGTTGTTAAATGATCTAAATTTATGCGTACTTAGGTACTTTGCAGGAGAAAAAAAAAATGTTTGAGGAATATTTGAGTACAGTACTCCATATCTCTCTACGTTATCTCGGTGAAGCCATTGTACTGGTCGTTGTTTAGTTCATTACTTTCCTTAAAATCAGTAGACAGATAACAAGAGGCATGACAAGCCCCTCTGTATTTACAGTATATGAGGACTATTTCAACAAATGATTATGCTAAAGAAGAAACACCACAGAAAAAGCTGACATTCTATCAAAATTTGAGCTGAGTTTTGTCAAGTCTCTTACCATAGTCATGTAGACACAGTATGTTTTAATATAATACATATTGTTGTGATTGAGATGGGTATTGCTGCAGATTTTTTCCAGGGATATTACAGTAATATGGTTGCAGCATACTAGTTGAGGTGGTATGATTGTTAAGTAGGCTACTCGGTTCAGAATGGGTTAGAATCTTCACGGTTTCAGTTGTTTTTCTTCTTTGAAAGATGTCCTATATTATATGCACACAAGGCTAAGCACAAGCAAATTGTGTTTTTCATCTACTTGCATTAGAAACTGCCTCAGTATTAGATTGTAGTTTATCGTCCTGTTGGCTTCTTTATGCAAATATTTGCTCAATCCAGAGTATATTTTGAGAATAGATAAATAGTAGAAAGTATTTACTGAAAAATTACCTTAGCACTAGTTTATAGATTAGGTTGCGTGTTAGAATGTTAACTGTTTGAACCTTTATGGTATGCCATTATGAAAGTATCACTGGTGAAGGATGTAATGACAGCCAATAACACTCATCATGCCTAAATATATCTTATTACTCAAACAACAGGAAAGTACATGGAACTAATGTTACTTTGTGGTACAGGTCAGAGTGAACATGACAGCCTGGTATACCATATGAGTGAGGACAGTGGTCTGGGTCGTGCCACTCCACCACGTCGGGCTCCCTCCCCAGGCATGGCACGGCACCTACCCTCTCCATCTGGTCCTGGCTCACTCCCGCCTGGACTCTTCTCCAAGCGACGGCCTGGCGGATTTGATGATGCCGCTAGTGATATTTCCACCACAAGTTCCACTATGGACTATTATGGTGAGGCCCAATACAGTGGTGGCACCATACACACTCATAAACAATGCATATTCCTTATAGTTTTAGACAAACACATCATTGCATTGCATGCACTCATCATAGTAATGTTAAGTAAACCTACTCTAAGTTAGAAAAAGAGTAAAATTTGTTGGGACTGTCTCATAACTGGCCCATATGATTTCTACAGCTCAATTTAAACTGGTGAGAGAATACTTTAGTAATTGCTTTTTCTCTTTCAAAAAGGTCCCAGGCTTTTCAAGCAGCCAACAGCCAAGTCAAATCGCACCATTATCCTGAATGCTGTGGAGTATTGCGTCTTCCCAGGGATGGTCAACCAAACGGCGAAGCACAGGGTATTAGAGGAAATTGCTCGTTCAGAATCCAAGCATTTCCTTATTCTTTTCCGTGATACTGGCTGCCAGTTCCGTGCCATTTATTCCTTCAACCCTGACTCAGAGGAGGTGTACAAGCTTTATGGAACTGGCCCCAAGCTGGTTAATGACAGGATGTTTGACAAGTTCTTTAAGTAAGTTGCTTCTTCTTTGTTGATAGTAAGACTATGAAGGAGTTGCTTCATAATTTTGTGCATAAAACTACTTGGTTTTAGTGCTTCCTTCCATTTTTTCTCCCTGTTTTATAAGTTTTGAGCCAGAAGTTGCTTTGCATAATGTACTGTAGATAATTTGAAGATTACTAATGTAATTATTTCTTCCAGATACAACTCAGGAGGAAAGTGCTTCTCTCAGATACATACAAAACACCTGACTGTGACCATCGATGCTTTCACCATTCACAACTCCCTTTGGCAGGGCAAACGGGTCAATCTTCCCTCTAAAAAGGACATGACTCTCGTTATATAATGCTCTGTGTCTCTAGTTTAGGGCTGCTCATTGTGTACTGATTGATTCAACACATGTACTTCAGCATTTGACTTTCCTGTCTGCGAAAGGTACACTGTTGTGGTTCCTGATGGGCTGTGGAAGTGAGAGTTCTCATGCCTGTAAGCCTCTGCTGAAATTAATATCTGTAACTCCTCGCCATCTAAAATTAATGAGGATAACTAATATTTCATTGGGCAGCATGAGGGATTAGAATTGTAAGGTACACACATTATTGTATGTGGCACCATGGTCTCTCATCAGGCAACTCTCGGACTATATTATGTGAAATACGTTTGCCTTAAAGCATTTATTAGGCTCATTCATGATCTTGTCAGTCAGGATATAAAACTGATTTGGTGACACTCAGTGTCTATAGAGTAAAAATATTTGTGCAACCTAAGACAACCAGCCCTCTTTAACACAACTATTTTAATGTAGATGAAGATACTATGAGAGCAGCCCAAAGTGAGAAGCATTAGTGTTGCATGAAGTGGGTCAATGAGAGTAGGTTGGAGGCTGCCTACAGAGCTTTAAAGGAGGTCAATGTGGAAGGTGATTATCCTGCCATTTAGCAGCCTTTATGTGGGTATGTTGCTCTGGTACTATTGGTTTAGAGAAGAGTGCCCCATCACATGCCAAATACAAATAATTGCAGTTATTCATTGGGGTCACTTTATCTGTAAAATTTACCACTGCATATATGGGGTATGGGAAACTCCATGATGGTATATGGTTATTTTTGTTATTACAGTACTTTCATACATCGGTTTGCACTGGAGAAAAAAAGATAAGCAGGGCACATACTTTATATGATATTTTTTTTTGCAATGTTAACTAATGCAATTCCATGTAACATTCGCTTCTCATACTAAATCTGTGATTCTTGTGATCGTTAGGTAAGACTTGCATCAGGCGCATGTAAGTATTGTCTCCATATATTTTATAGGGTGTCTGTAGCTTATGAGGAAGCACAGGAGTTAGCAGAAACTGGAGGTATAATAATACTGGTTTGCAGTTAGCTTTGCCTGCATAATCATAACCATTCTGGTTCAGGTATTCCAATTTTTTCTGAAAAGTTTTTCCAGCTGTATCTAGAAGAAAAACAGTGGACGCAATCATATTCTTTCCCAAATACTCACAAATCTAAACTGAACGAAACGTAACTCCATAGGTTGGAAGAATTTCCATAGCTTTTCTATTACAGGATTGTTTAAATGTGTGTCTTGTCTTGCAATCCAAGAGTTATACTGCTTACATGACATCTTTGTTTCTTCATATGTTTATACTGTGACATTTTATGTCCCTTTGAGGGTTTTTATCTCCAGTTTTGACATTTTTTTGAAGGTATTGTACCTATTAGGAGAGAGGGTAAATAGGCATATGTTGGGAGATTCATATACTGGAGAGAGGGTGCTCATACATTCATTTACCTACTAGTGACTGATGTATATGATACTGAAGATTAACCTTTAACAGTTTACCTTCTGGCAGACTTCAGGGCTGTGCTGCAGCCCCTCCACACCATTCCACATTAGAGAGGGAATTAATTATATTTTCAAACTACAGTATCACAAATAGTAGTGCTGAAGTACTCTTGGGAAATATATAATTGTAGATTTAAAAAAAGAAATTAATATACTGTAATACCTTCCAGTCCCTAGAGGTAATGAAATAAGATAAGAATTGTACCTATATGTACAGGTGGCCTTAATAATTCATACACAGGCTGCTAGTTTGAGGGTTCATATCATCCATATAGAAAATCTAATATACTTTCCTTAATCAAAATTATACTGGTAATATTTTACTAACACTTGTATCAGTTGCTAGAACATTCCTTACAGTGTTTATTAAAATGACCTCTTTGACAATGTTTTTATGAATTCTTGTGGCTAACTGTACATGGAGGTGCACATAATCGTGTGTGTGTGTGTGTGAGTGGGTGCATACAAGTGTGAATGTGTGTGTACTGAGAGGAACTGCAACACATTTCCTGAATACCTGCCATAGGTCCTTAACCTCAGCCTCCATAGAGCTCCTGACGGCAACACGGACAGACATTGTGGAAATACTGTACAGTAAATCAGTTGACTTAACCAGAATAAAGGATAGCAGATATTGAAAAGTGGTGTGACAAGTGACATAATATATTATGTTTTATTAAAGTTCTCTTTTAGTCTGAATACATTGGTAAAAGTCTTATGAAAATGCTATGTATAATATAGAGATAAGGTTAACAAAATTCCATGGGGATCTATAACACCAGACTAGGGAATATAGAGCTACTTTTGTGGTTATATTTCATACATGCAGGGATTATCATAAGGTCTGTTGTATTACCTTGATGGGTCACTTGGATGTGTGAGGCTCTTTGGTGGTGGAGAGATGGACCATTTCTATTCTTCGCTGACTCCACTTGCTTTGGTTAAGTGTGATCATATGTACATATTGTTTTATATTTATTCCCAACACATCTCAAAATGGGGTGGGCTTAGTAGAAAAAAAAATCCCATGTCTGCTTGTTATTAATGAAGATAATAAATTCAGATTTTTTCCTTGTTTTCTTTTATTTTTATTACATAATTGTATATTATAACACCAGTTTAGTCACATGTTCTGGTGTAGGCGAGGTGAGACTAAAAAAGGGAGTGTGCATAGTAATAAAGATTTGGCTCAGTTGGGTGAAGGACTCTAGGTTTGGACATTCCAAATTATACTGCTATACTACACTAGTACCAAGCTGGTAAGGCCATGTCACTAAATCACAAAAAATTGAAGAGGAGGAAAGAAAATCGCCCTAGGTCTGGATAACCCTGTTGGACGAGGGAGAAGGTGATAAAGAGGGACAGCAACTCCCGAAGGGAAAGAGGGACGGGTAGAAAAAGGAAAGGGAGTGGGTGTGGTTCGAATGGATTCCCGAACCCTCAAGTGCTGCACACATCACAGCACAACCAAAACCCTCCTTATGGGGTTAACTACAAAGATTGTCTGGGCAAATTGGACAATCCTGGTATTACAACAAAGTAGTTAAAGACCAGTAAAATAAAATTTTAGTTAAAGGGCTGACAGAAAAAATAAGTTATCAGGCAAATAATCACAATTAACATTCTTGGAGTACCAACTGTACAGTACATCTTTCAGATAAAGGGGTAAGTAACTACAGTACATTCCACTGTACAGTAGAAAGTACATTATAAATTACTGTAGAAAGTGCAGTACATTCCAGTACCTTAGAAAACGTGATACAGTAGCATCATAATAATTATAGGCTATTCATAACAAGTTAACACAACTCGTCAGACCACCACAAAACACACCATTTGTTGGAGAGTGCTACAATGATGGAACTTTGGTTTGTGTAACAGCCGTGTTTTTGTCGTTGTAAGTGAAAAGTGCATTTTGCTTTAGGCTTGGCACTTTTCGGGTCTTATTAAGAAAGTGACCATTAAATATTGATACGATCTGATTTGGGTAACCATCAAGGATAATTGAATACAAAAACATATAATTCACAACTGTACTCAATAACACAGAATATACAGTAGCCTATAACAAAAATGCCTATATCCTACCACTTTCACACATAAAGCAAGATACAAAGTTAACAGGAGCATACTCATATACACATCATCCTATCTACACCTCTTCAAGTTCAAGTTGTGGGTCATTGGGTCCCGCAGAGGGCTGCTCATGGGCAGCATAATATGCGGGGGATAAAAACTATAAGGAACCAGAGGAGGATTAGGATAAGGGTGGATTGGGTCAGGGACTGTGGGTTGAGGATTAGGATTGGGGAGGTAATGATTGGTGATCCTAAATCTAAACGTGTCAAGAGTGGGGCTATTAACTACGTGAGATGGGAGATGATTCCACTCTTGGATGCTGCGGGGAAAGAATGAGTGCCTAAATATATCACTTATCAGTGCTTGTCTGGTATGTAGGCTAACGTTATGATATTTTAAGTTGTGGCTGCCTCTAGTGGATTGTATACTTGTAGGGTGTAGATATGTGTCTTTGTCTATGTCAACTAACTTGTTTGTGATTTTGTATAATTATCATCTGTTGTCTGTGTATGTGTCTTCGTGTTGTCAATGGGTATAGTTTTGTGTCTTGTTTAAGCAAAGTGACTGATGTAGTATGTCTGTAATCACGTCTGGCCCATCATGCAGTTTTATTTTGTATGGACTCTAATTTATTGATATTATATACACGATAATTATACACAGATAATTAAACACAATACATAATAGGCTACAGAGAGAAGAGTTCAGCTGTTTCCATGGTAACGTAAACCAAACAAACACACACACAGACAGCTTTGCAAATTATGGAGAATTTTTCCTGGACATGGGGAATTATTAGAGGTACCAATGGGAAAATTATAAAAAGATTGTTCAAAAGTAAAAAAAAATGGAGAAATTTCTACAAGACGAAATATCAAGAAGATGGTATAATTACGACTATCAAGAGTAAACAGGGAATTTGTGAGGTTAATTAAAGGGGAAGTTATGATGTTGAAGTTTGGGAAATTTTCAGAAATAAACGGAATTTTTTAGAGGTAAACAGGAAAATTGATGGTAAAAAATATACGACTATCTTCAAGAGTAAACAGAGAATTTTTGAGGTAAATGGGGAAATTCTGAAGTTGTTGAAGTTGGGGAAATTTCATCAAAGCAGACCTGGCAACATTGGCACTGCAGACAGAAAGAAAGGTGTTCAAACTTCACAAAGCTCAAGGTCTCTATTTCTCTCTTTTAAGGGGGTAATTCACTTTGGTTACAATGTAGTGCCATGATTTGGTAAATTTACAGAAGTACTCCGTTCACTATATTGTATATTTTAGTATCATTACCCGCTATTTTGGACCATTCTAAGACACTTTCCATCTATGGTGTTTCTCTCGGAGATGCCCTGTTTTCGGTAAATATTGGAAGAATTACCGTTATGCCGTACGGTTTTTCTACCTTCAATACCCATTTATTTAGACAATTCTAGGACTATTTTCTGCTATTGCATTTCCTCCGCAAATTCCCCATTTTCAAATGGGGCATTTTGAAATTAGCCTGACCTTACCTGACCTAACCTAGACCGCATCAGACTACTGGGACCTAACCTGGGCAAACTACCGGGAAACAACCGTGGTAAAGTACAGGAAATGACCGGGGCAAAATACTGGGACCTAGCCGGATCTGGCAACACTGCTACAAAATGGTAATTCTTTCAATAAATACTGAAATTAGTCTGACCTAACCTAACCTAGACCTCATCAGACTACCGGGACCTAACCTGGGCAAACTACCGGGACCTAACCTGGGCAAACTACCGGGATATAACTGGTGTAAACTATCAAAGTGACCGGGGCAAATTCCCGGGACCTAGCCGGATGTGGTAACACTGCGCGGCCCTAGCCAAGAACACAGTACTTCTGTAATAATACCCATGATTCCTCCAAAGTATGCCAGGAAACAGCAGGGCCAGATGAACAATAATAATGCTGTTCTGTTGCTTCGAATAGTTTGGAGGATTCAGTTACTCCAGATTTACCAACACAAAACTTCCCCCTTAATTTACACACTTATATCTATTTCACCACTTGTTATCCAGTGTTATTTTCTATTAGTTTTTATGTTATGTTATAGTTAGTGTTCATCATTGTACAAAACTTGCTAATCCAGTTTTTATTTCTGTAAAAAAAATTATTCGGTCAGTATATTGAGGGGTAAAATGATCATGCTCCACAGAAATGGATAACCTAACCTGACCTAACGTAATGTAACCTAACCTGACCTAACTTAATGTAACCTAACCTGACCTAATGTAATGTAACCTAACCTGACCTAATGTAATGTAACCTAACCTGACCTAACGTAACGTAACCTGACCTGACCTAACGTAACCTAACGCAATTGGTTCTCAATTTTTTTTTATAGTCCAATATTTCCTGTACATATCTGTTGAAATAAAAGGGTGACAGTGTATTGTAATCATGTTGAATAACCTCCCCCCTCCTTAAGAGGCTGGATTGAGTGGTAAAACGAGTAAAATAATGCAGGAAATAGGTAGGTTAATATGTTAAAAAATCAACTTATCGTGACCTATCGAGGGACCTACCCTCGGCAAACTCCTTAAGTGGGGATTAAAAACATGGTCAAAATGTACTGTCACCCAGATATTTCAACAGATAAAAACAGGGAATAATGGATTATCCACAAAAAGTTTTGGAAAGAAATTGTGTTTTCCATTTCCGTGACTCTACATAACTTTTGTCGTACCTGTTGATATACAGAATTTTCTCCAAAAGCAGTGACATTATATATTGTGTTTTAGGTGTTGTATTTATTGTGTTTCAGATGTTGTATTAATTATGTTACAGATGTCATATGTATTGTGTTACAGGTGTCGTATGTATTGTGTTACAGCTGTCGTATGTATTGTGTTACAGCTGTCGTATGTATTGTGTAACAGGTGTCATATATATTGTGTTTCAGGTGTTTTTTTTTTTTTTTTTTTTTTTTTCCTATATTAAAAAAAAGATGGGGACTAAAGGCCACGGGCCCGCTCTCTGTCCCCATTGTGTATGTATTGTGTAACAGGTGTCGTATATATTGTGTTTCAGGTGTCCTACTCCAGAGACTATGACATTGAGGCAGAATGGCTACACATCACTCAGAAATGGAGGCTACAGTATCAAGTGCCAGTGCTTTATCATCGTATCAGGTGGATGTAAGTACAGTAGGTTATGAGAAGGTGGCAGATTTGGGTACTGTAGTTTCTAGTCAATGTTCTATTAAGGGGGGAATCTCTCTTTGGTATCTTAGTGTGCTCCGATTCCTCCAAAGTATGCCAGGAAACAGGACTAGATGATAAAAATAATAGTTGCCTGTTGTTTGGAATTGTTTAGAGGAATCAGTTGCTCCAGATTTACCAACACTGTACTTCCTCCTTAATGTCTTGTTTTTTTATGCTAGGCAGATGCTGTTTTGGTGCATAATACTGTATTGGTATATCTCATTATGGTAGAGCTAAAGCTTCTTAATTTGTTCACCTGATGTGTTCAAGTCAACAGCGCTGCCAGCTGTTGCCATCACTGCTGCTGTCTCAGTCACACACATGTCACCACTTTTACTGTAGACCAACACTGTAAAATAAATGTTGTGGCTTCTGAACTGTAAGGGAAATGGCAAAAGTTGTTTATGACCGTTTTAAGAATTACTCTGTTCCTCGTTTTCTACACAACAGGAAGAACCTTGCCAAGATGGTTTGTGGAGCAGTGTATGTGAAAGGCAGAGTTATTCCTCCAGTGATGTCTCCTCCCTTGCCTCCCCCGAACATGCCATACAGACAGTCAGATCCAGAAAAGGTTAGTAGGATGAATTGTATGATAGGCTATGCAATTATACTTGAATTACCGGTACTTCAGAGATATTTAAATGACAAAGTGTGTGCCATAAAATCACATTGGCCAATTGCCTTATGCCAGAGAACAGTATAGGGTAATCAGTTGATCTGTTATTTTACTTTAACCAGATGGAGGAGAGAATGAAATAGAGAAACTGATACTAGCAGCTGAAACCTTGGCTTTGGAAAGAGCAAAAATGAAATTACATGGATCCTTGGCTAATGGCCTCAACATGTCCAGTCAACCCCAGCAGCTGTTGAGAGGTGCTCAAGGTGGAGAACGAACATCATTTAGTGCAGCAACAACCGTTTCAGCAAGAGAAGCTGGAAATATTCATCAGAGGATTAAGAACAAAGAACAATGTGAAAAAACTATAATAACGAACAATAGCAGTGAAGAGGGCTTGTCCATGTGTTCAGGGATAAATAATGATGTGTTACACATTGTGAAATATACATCAGATCAGTCAGTAATTGTTGGTAATTGTGATGGTCCTGGACAAAATTCCCAGAGTGCAGGAAAATCCACAGATAGCCAGGAAAGTTCCTTTTGTGATTCAGCAGTTTCCAAAGCTTGCACAAGTACTGGTAGCTCATCAGTGGAATGTAGAGGTCAACTCAATTCCAAAGAAACTTCAGATCCAGGAGAGGCTATAAGCAGTGTTCCAAGGCTGTCATTAGAACTCACTGATGAATCTGGTTATTCTAGTAATCCTCTTAATGAAAGGCCAGCTATGGGTATGTCAAGTGATGAGAGACAAGTTGATGTGCTTCCAGATATTACCAGTTCAGGTTACTTGAGCCATTCATTTAATGAGAGATTAGAAATGGAGGGGCCAACCAATGAGAGACTAGGCCTAGTTGATGAGCGTCCAGTTGTTAGTAAAGATGAAAAAGACGAGTGCAACTCAAGTATTCGAGGCTCAGCAACAGGGGGCCAGGAGAGGAGTGTAGGACCCAAGAGAGAAGGAGAGGAGAGGTGCCACCTACAGACATCTCGGCTGATCAAGTGAGTTGGCTTTTGTATGAACAATTTTACCTAGGTAGTGATTTTTCTGATCTTTTAATAGAATTTCCATGGTACTGACAACTGAGGTCATATGCTACTGTATTTTCATCCACCCTCATCTCTACCTCTGATATTTGTCATCGTGTGTCTGCTTTATCTCTAATAGAAAGCTGTCATAGCAACATATTGAGCAAGATCTTAATTTAAAAAGTTGTAATATTGATTATGATGTGCAGCTGGAAATACCAGTGCTGGTATTTTACTTGTCAAATGATGGATGCCATAACTGTAGGCCTACCAGGTTTATATGGTAACATATACTGTATTCGTCTTTGATGCCTTGAAATCTTAAACTCTTTCTCTTCTTCTCATGCCTCTACAGATGTCCTCAGGTAGTTCTAGTGTGTCTTCAAGCCTCAGTAGGAGAGTATAGTGTGATTTAAAAAAGAAGATTTTATTTTATTCAGTAACTGTTTTGTTATTATGATATTCTTTGTTTCTTTTGATTTTTTCCCTAACTTAGCAAGCTAAATAGATATTCTGCCATAAATGCATGATAAAAAAGATACTTTGCTTTTCCCCAAAACCACTAATAATAAGAAACCATGTTAATTAAAACATATTGCATTTGATTCTATAGCTGTCTCCAGTGTTAGTTTGATGCTTAAATATTACAGTACTTATTAAGTCACTAATCTTGTTGTGTGGCTATTTCTGTCATTCTTCAGGTGTATAGATATGAAAAAACTGATACAAATTTTTTATGATCATTCCTAATCCAGTAAGTATATACGTCTCTGCATGCTTGATTGTATTGGTACATAGTAACTGGCTTGGATTGGGGAGCCCAAATGTTGATAGCATAGGGCCTACCTATTTCCCACTTTTCACTGCAGTTTAGTTTCAGCTTTTTCACTGTTAAAGCACTACATTTTAGTTCTTGATTTAAACCTTTAATGATACAGTTCATATGCATTAGTTGCTCTTCAGTACTGTTGTCCTTATTTTATTGTATGGTTGTGCAGGTAAGTTGTCATACACCTTTTAATATTTCATAAAAGTTATTTCATACCTCTCGTGCAGATACCTTTGAATAGATTAGTATTGTAAAGTGAAATAATGTAATAAGCTATTGAAGGAATAGCATGAACATGTTAAACTAAATATTATTTTGCTATTGATTCATGTATTATATTTATGTAGCTACTGTGTTGTTAATACCATTCCTGTAGCTTAGAGCAAGGTGAAGTGTCGACTGCAATAAAGGAAGGATGTGGCTCACTGCTTACTCTTGCTCTCACCTCAACGAGCAATTTGCGTCGTGTTACCAGGTGAGACTAGGCAACTGGGAGCAGTTACATAATCTTATATGATTAATTTCAGCTGTGGGGGAATATTTCTAAGCTGATAAGATTGATTGCCAGTTTTGACTGATGATATTTTTAATAAACAGTGGAACACAGTGGGACTCACTTCTTTAATACATAATGGCTGATGCCTTTTTTCCTTACCTGCAGGTAGTGCAGGAAGCACTGCATACATCCAAAGGTATACTTGGACTAATAGCAGATTATTGAAGCTATTATAAGAAAACCACCATCATTCAAGGGGAAGCTAATAATGCAGTATTTTGGGGGGTTCCATCAGATGGCATATCAATATAAAATTGTAGAGGGTGGGAAATTATTGTATAAAAATCGCATGTCATCCAAGGGTTAACTTTTTGTGCAATGTTTTTCATGTCTCTTGTAGGCTACTGCATCAAGTGGTGGAGGGTGGGTGGATGGAAGCTGACACTCGCCCAATCATTGGAGGTGGGTTGCAGGGTGAGGTGGCCGAGTATGAGACATTACACACCAGTCTGGAGTTACAGCTCTCCTCCACCACGTCACAGCTACAAGTGGCTCTCAGTGCAGTGAGTTGGTGTGGCTTTGTTAATGAACTTAGGTTGATGCATTCCTATTATAGTAACTCTATGGGACATTATTGCAAGTATATTTAAGACTTTTATTTGCTTTTGTAGATTGATGAAATATATTATTTGGATGAAATTACTTATTACAGTTCTGTATATGATGCAAAGAGATATAGCCATTATTGGCAGGGAAGATGGTAATGTATTCTCACCTAGACATTCCCTCCTCCATGTTAATTTCCCCATTTTTGGTTTTTAGATGGACTACAAATATTACTCAGAGAGCTGTGTGTAGGCATTTCCATATAGTTAAAAGTAAAATACAATAGCTGAACACAAGATGTACTGTGACTGAAGCTTTCTTTATTCCTGTTGTATGTTTTATATACAGTACAGTATGTAGATTCTCCAACAATAAAATGGTATTTGCAGGTTCAGGAAATAGAGGCTATGCAAAGGGCGCAGGAGGAAGAAGCGGAGAGATTTGGAAAGGCAGCATCACAACTACTTCAGCAAGTGGAATCAACATTACTCACAGCTGGCCTTCAGCGTCATCTCGCAGTTGCTTTAACATCTCCAAGAAGGTTAGGTGATAATTAGTACCCCAATATCATTGTTTCCATTCTTTCTCTCGAGACCATGAAATACATGTAGTTGCAGAAATGGATGATTGGAGACACCTTCTCTGGCTAACCCTTTGGAGTGAACTTCGGGACAGAGTGATGGATAAATAAATACATGTAATCAAGGGGCTGTATGACTGTATATGATATTTTTTCAGAAGTTAGAGGAAGGGGTAATGTATAGATAACAACAGTGGGAATGACAGTAATCAAACTGCTTCTGTTAAGATTTGCTTTCTGTAATCATTCTCTACCTGTTAAAACTACAGTACAGTACTTGCTACTCTATCCATAGACGCATGGGCATCTGGGCGGTGGAGAGTGCTGGAGATGGGATGACGCTTGTTGAAGGGGAATTAGAGAGACGAGGACAGTGCATTGCCTCATTGGATCACCAACTAAAACATAACTCTCAAGAGATGCAGGACCTTAGGGAGACACTAATGAAGGCAGAAGTCAGGTGAGTTATGCTCTTAGGTATTGAATACAGTACATATATAAGTGTGTGGTAATTGATTACTAATTGAGTATTATATTGTATTATATAATTTGTCACCATATGTGAATAGGGCCATTTCCTATGAAAAGTGATTTTGGTAAAGGAATGGAAAACAATGCAATTTAGATTATTACTGGTACAAACATTATAGTTTAGTGTACTGTATTACAATTTTTTTCCATTAAATATGGCACTTCTTTTTCCAGGTTACGAGCAGCAGATATTGAGCTTAAGGAAGTAAAGGGCCAGACAAAGAGTGATGTGAATTCCCTCAAGCAGTGTTTGGCTCATGCCGAAGAGAGTCTTAGAGATGCACAGTGAGTTTTGTCTTATGTGTTCACAAAAAAGGAGATAAAATGAAAAGTGCTGTACAGTACCATTATATTGATGATTATCAGCTTTGTATATGGTTAATATAATCAAGAAAGATAGTGTAAGACTGGAGGTTCTCCTGATGGCAGGGAGGAAGTAGCCCTTTTGGAATGGATGGGCAGGCCCTCAATAAAACAATGCCAAATGAGGTGTGGAGAAGTTGTTCATCTTCTACCTTGACCAGCCTGAAAAGGAGTTTCCATGAAGGGAAGGTATCAATCCAAGATTCTGTGCTTAATAATTGTGTTCTGGCCATTTCCATATTACAGGCTAGACAGGATGAAGACACATGAAGTGGCCAAGAAACAGTTGACAGAGAACTCAGCCCTCATCACAGACTTGAAGAAAAGAATGTATGAAGCCCAGCATAAGGCAGAAGCTAGGTAAGTTAATATTTATACATGATATTTAGACAGGCAGAAAAATTTCAAAACATAGACATTTATAAGCTGAGTATGAGGGAGAGTATAGAACAACCTCAGAAATACTGACACTGTAAAATTTATCTAAAGTTGCCCAATATGAATATGTACTTTCCCAGGACCAGTGAACTAGAGCATCTGCTACTTGACTCTGAGAAAGCCCGTCTCTGTGCAGAAACTTCACTGGTAGAAGTGCGGGATCAACTCACCCTCCGCACTCAACAGATGCACCTTGTTAATGTGAGCAACTGAATACTGTATACCACTTGGTGACAAGTTTCCTTTTAAGCTGGGTTAATAGTTTAATGGGGTGACTGGAGGCTTATCTGCAACTGCCACACCCTTGGGGTAAATTCCTGGTGAGAGTGATTAATCAAAACTATTGATAGATAGTAAGAAAAAAATGACTGATTAAGAAGAAATTGCATGCAATTTGTGATGACAGATGAAGTGTAGCACACAACATTTGGTACACCTGGTTTTAGCTGTTTTCTTTCAGACTTCATGAAATAGCTTAAATTGCAATTGAAAGTTTTAGTTTTGTGTTTCTTTCGTTCCTTGTAGGCTGGACATAAGATTTTTTATGGTGAAATTATAGGTAGATATTCATTGATGCCTTGATACACTAAACATGCTATTGTCCTCTGCATGATTACAACAGTGGGAACAATACCAACGACAAGTGACTGATTAGTAATGATGTTACAAACACCCGGCCACAAATATAGTTGTACAATTCTAGCTTTATAAGTAATTACAGATTCACTAATGAAATACTCATACCTCTTGTTACAGGATGAGAACTGTAGCTTGATTGAAGGACTAAGAGAGGCTCTGAAGCAGCAGAAGGATGAGGTGGAGCAAGTGAGGCAACAGTTGGAGACAAATTCAGCAGACAAGATATCTCTCTCACACACAATACATGACCTGTGAGTTTAAGTTTTGGGAAATCTAATTACAATATATTTTTGTATGTATGAAATCCATTTGACCAAGTTTGCTGAATGGCATAATTTATTAACTAGTCAGCATATACATTACAGTACCGTATTTAAAAAAGTTGCAAAATACTGGATCTATTATAGTAAGTCCATTTATTGATGCATGGTGTTAGTACCTTGCTTCATCATGGGGATTGGCTGTGGCAAACACCAAACTTAATGAGGCTTTTTAGTGAGGAAGTAACTGTCCCATTGCTGTGGGACAACCCTCTCTCTACCCCAGGGATACTCAATGATGGGGCCAATGTATCCCAAATGTTTTGTGTAATGTTGTATAATATGATGTGAAATATAGGTAATATTTTTATTATTATTAAATACAGTAGGTATTCCATCATGTCTTTTCTATATTCACATATCTAATGACTTTGTTTTATGTTCCAACACTGCATATGATATTCATGAAGCCTGATACTGAGGCCCAGGTGATCCCCAGTCACTTAGGGTTAGGGGCAAGGTATGAATTAGTCTCTTTACAATGGCCATTCTCATAATAGGGCATTCCCAAGAGGGAACCAGGCATCAGTACAATAGATAAATGGATCCAGCCTTAAAGTTTATCCTAGATATCCTCAACAAACAGGAAGATGGAGTTGTCAAAGACTGAAGAGCGCAGGGACCAGCTGCATGAGGAGATATCAAAGGCATGGGAAGCTTCCCAGAATCAACAGCAGGATCACACTCAAATCCAAAAAGAATTGCAAGATAAAGTAAGCAATTTGAAGTATTCTTCAAGCATTGTACAAAGTTCTATTACTAGTCAGTGGTTAGAAGAAGAAAAAAAACAATGCTTAAAAGTATTCATTTCCTCTTGCATCTTTCTACCTTGATGAATCTTGCTTTTTATTCTTATTACACTAGGCTAGCTATCCTATATGGCGTCTGTTGATCAAAGATAATTCATTCATATTGATTTCTTTCAAAATACTGTAAGAACTTTTAACATCATTTTCTTTCTGTGTTTCCTCCTTTGTTAAATTCTTCCAAGCACTTTTATTTCATATACATTCTCAGCTGCTACTGTCGTATTGCATCATCCATTTATTCACCACCTCTCCAAAAATATATTTTACCTCTAATGTAGTTGCCACCAATTCATATTTCTACTAAATTTTATTGTTCTCTATACTAGTTAGGCTATATATTAAATTCATTGTACTGTACTATGAAAAATTTAAATAAAATCGGCACTCATTAAAATTGACTTAATTCTTTTAGATTGACAATCTGACAATGACACGATGTGAACTTGAAAGTCAGATTCGGTCACTGGAATTGACTGTGCTTCAGCTACGTACAGAACACCGAATGGAGCAGCAACGAGCACGGATGCTGGCCGATGACAATGCTGAATTACAAAAGAAGGCAAATGATTTACAGACACGCCTCTGGAAAGTGTCAAGGAGGCGACGTGACAGTAGCAGAGATAGTATGGGAGGCAGTGTGGGATGGAGTATAGGGGAGAGGGATGGGGTTCTTAAGGGCTGCTCTGAAGTTGAGTCACATTACAGTAGCTCGGCAAGTCTTTTGCCCCGCACTTCATCACCGTTGCCCTTGAATACAACATACCAGAAAGATACTCAGGTTTGTTGACCTCTTGTTACCTCTTGTTATTGAAGTAATTTTATGATAAAATTATGTGCAGTCTTATTGTACACTTAACCAAATTATCTAAAAATTCCACTTGTATGAGGGTGTCAGATTATATTTGTACTGTATTTGAACAGGATGAGGGAAAGAGTGTAGATGAAGGGAGACTGGGCAGGGAAGAGCAGCTTCACACACTGTTGAGAGAGAAGGATACTGAACTACAATCCCTTCATAACTCCTTCTCTCAGCAGCTCTCTACTAAGAACCAGGGTAAGATTAGGCTGATGGTGTCATGTTATAGAACAAATATTGAAAACTTACTCTCATTGTCCAGGATTTGGACATTTGAACAGATATCACTGACAGATATGATTAAACATCACATCTTATAATTATGTAATTGTGCCTTCTTTTAGCTCAGGACCCAGTGATGCTTAAAAGGTTAAGGAAATGTGAAGCATCATGGGTCAAAGTAATTACAACATGAAATATGATAACTGCCAAATGAGCATCACCAAACTCTTGAGATATAATATTATTTTAATGTGAAAAAGTGTGTTATATTCATTGTGTGGGTTAAAGAGGTCTTAGTTCTTACAAAATTTATTCTTGATAATATATAATTCATTGTTATATCAGATCTTTAAGAGAATTGCATGGCACTTCATTAATATTTCAAATTTATGTGTGCCTGATATACCAGATATTAATTACCCTCCACAGAACTGGAGTCCTTGACAGAGAAGCTGGAATGCCTGGAGGGGGAGCTGGCATGGGTGGTGTCAGGACTGGAAGCGAGCGCTGCCCTGGGTGATGTGACAGCTGAAGTAGGGAGGCAGTTGCAGGCCAGGACTCACCATCTCCAGGACCTTGATCAAGATTCACGTGTCCTTCATCAGCATTTCTCTGATCTTGCAACAGTAGGGAGTAATATTGTTTTGCAGTTGTATAATCAACATTATAAAATATGTTTTCAAATGTGGATTAGAAATATTGTACATGAATGGTCTTTGTCAGAGTATGTTTTTATGGAAGTTTGACTTAAAAGAATAATTATTAATATGCTGTTTTTGGTGTACTGTAGATCCATCATATGAAATTTTCATACTCAGGAAAACCAGAATTTGAGTGCTGCAGCAGTAACAGCAAGGAAAGAAGGTGAGGAGGAGGCTGAAGATGCTCGAAATGATGCTCGTAAAGCTCGAGAAGAAGCCAGAAAAGAGAGACTGGCCACGGCACATATTCAGGAGAGGTGTCAGAAGCTGCAGGTAAAGAGGTGTTCTGAAGTGAGGATTGTTGGGAAAATAGTAAAAGCAGTTACATATTCAATTATATAATAATTTCAAATTTATATTACACTGCCTTGCCCTTTCCCCAGGCACAGTTAGACTCTGCTATGACAACACTGGAGCAGGAACGACGAGAGAAAAGATTAAATGCTGTTGTACAGGGAGTCAAGGTTAGTATAAAGACTGTAAGTGAAGGGCACCTGTACATGGATACGGTACTCTGAATGGAAGAATGTTTTTTTTGCTGGACCTTAAACATTTCACTTCCTGGGAAATTGGGTTATGAGTTTAATTATTTGACTTGTAGGTACAGGTACTTCATGACCAATGGCCATTATTTGATGCTTTCTCTCCTAATACCAGGTAATTGCCATGTCCCTTTGTATAAAATCTCACCTTTTTCTTCAGTTAAAATTTATTATTAATGGGAAATGAGGTATTGATGTTAATCTGATATACTTAATATTGTTGCATTCTTCAATTTTATTCAAACTTTTGTTGTCAGAACCGTGAATTCAGCACACTACTAGACAGTGCTACTGCTGTCTTGAACCTTTCCACTGATCCATCCTTCACCAGTGATGCATAGAGCTCCAAGACTCCATCTGACCCCTGAGGCAAGCCCAAATTGAGAGCGATGTATAGTACAGTAGTATTGTAGGAGTAGATGGGAACCTGGAGGGGCCAGTTCTTCAGGCAGATTTTGGGCACATCGGTGGCTTCCTAACTTGAAATTTGGGTATATTAATTAAGCTTTAATGCCATCATAGTGCCTCCCTCCAATAATTTGGTCTTATATTGCCCCCCAATGTGTAGAAACCTGACTCCAGTGGCACTAATAACAGTAGTAGTAGTAGTAGTAGTAGTAATAATAATGATATTAATAATTATAATAATATAACATCAGCAGTAGTAGAGTTTGTACGGTAGTTGCAAATTGTGTGCCTATGTAATACAGGGTGTCCCATAAATTTGAAACCATAGTCATGATTATAACATTAAGGATGCTGTAGGAATAAAGTTGGCAACACCTCACTGTATAGTACTGTACTGGTACTACACTACATACAGTGATAATTCAATTAAAATGGTTGTTCCTGAGATATGAGACACCCAATTATTTAACACTGTATCAGTTTCTTATAAAACTGACAGAAATATTGATATTTTTGATAGTGTGGTACTGTAGTTTACATGCCAAAAAGATTGTAATTATTTTTCTAACAGACTGAGAATAAACCTCTGTGCCTTAATTTATTACCCAACTATGGAAGATTGGGGACAGTAAGTTTCAAATTGTGCATTTATATCCATAAATGTTTTGTATTTTGTAGTTTTAATGAATAAAATGCTATGTATGCTTCCAGAACTACACCAATAATGCACCTACCCCAAAACCAACAAAAACCCACATCAATAACAACAAAGTACTGTACATATACTTATCAATCTTACACAAGAAACAAATGCAGAAGCAGGAAACTAGTCATCTCAGCAAACAATTCACACATAGTATCAGAACACGTAAGTTACTTCAATTCCACTTATTACCCTCAAATCATTCAGCTAATTAGACAGTGAAACAAATGTCAACGAAAAATTGGGAAGTATATTAACTTACCATCCACTTCCATTCCTATTTGCACATCTTTGCAAATTGTGTGCCTATTGATGACTTGGGCCTCCACTGTTACCGAGTCTCAAGTGTAAAGTGTATGAATATTGTATGTACATTGGCAGTATGTTTGTGTTTACTTTACCTCGAGTGTAGGTAGTAGAATAAACTTTTAGCATTTTACTCTGGTATACACATTCAGATATACGAAATTATTCTGTGAGTGTGACTAATTGAAGGAAAAATTTTCGCAAAGTGGATTTAAAAAACGCCTCTGAGGATGAGGGTAAGAACCATGATGAATAGATCAAAATCAATGTTGTATTGTCTTCAGGTTAGGCAGTCATTTCTCCCTTTGTTCATACAGCTTTTGTCGTGCAAGTCTTGTTGAACTGTAATGCCAGGTTATGTCACTTGTTGTTCATGCTATCATATTGTTGTATATGATTTTGTACTTCCTAGGGTGTAAACAAATCTAATGACTGGTAATGCTTGAGTGCTTTTCTGGGTGTAAAAAAATTCAAACTGGAATTTTGATATATTTACTTTGTGGAAATATATGGTCTTTAGAGAAGGGTTTAAAAGCCTATTACACATTTTTTTTCCGTATGCCTGTAATTCAAAGGCAAACTGTGGTGTAGTATAAAGTGTATAAGTCGTCAGTCGTCAGTTGCTATTGAAGAGATGGCGGGACTTCTGCCGCATTGCGTTCATTGACATCGGATGAACAGAGACAAAGAACTCTGACAGAAAGATATTGACGAAACATAGTGAAAGAAAGATGTCAGCTGTGAGATCCAAATTAATTATGGAATTTTCATTATACCTCACTTAACGAGGGGAAGAGGGAGGGGGGGGGGTAATGAACCTGGTGAAAGGAACTCTAATGTCGACAAACCGGTGATTTCTAATTCCTCCAAGTTATCACACGAAACCAACATTCACGAAACTTTGTGTTCTATGTTTGTATAACGTCTTCGTGGGAAGTGGGATATAAGTCGAGATAAAAAAAATAGATGTGTTTCGCGCGCTATTGCATCTGAATGAGCTCTCTCTCTCTCCCTCTCTCTCTCTCTCTCTCTCTCTCTCTCTCTCTCTCTCTCTCTCTCTCTCTCTCTCTCTCTCTCTCTCTCTCTCTCTCTCTCTCTCTCTCTCTCTCTCTCTCAAGAGATTGTATTCTCGTGGAATTGTCTCCCTGTGAAGTGGAGGTCGGAGGGGGAGGGAGGGAGTAGCCTAGAAGTGGAGGAATTGGGAAAGGGTGAAGAAGAGGGAGTAAGATTGAAGGAGGGAAGAAGGGGAAGGAGAATACGTGAAGAGAAGTGCAGAAAAAGGAAGAGAAAGAGTAAGGAAAAGGAAGATAGTACTGGAGTTAAGATGTTAGGAGAGGAAGAGAGGTGAGAGACCTTAGGTTAGAAATACGGGATGAAATATAGAAGATAATAAAAGAGTTTAGAGAGACAGGAGAGGAAATTAGTAGAGAAGAAAACTCAGTATTCCAGAAAAAAAAAAGAGAGAGGAAGAGAATTAGAAGAAGAAAAGGAGGAGTTGGAAGAAAAAATGGGTGCAGAGAGAAGAGCGTGTTGATAATGCGAGGGGTTCAAGATAAAAAGTGATGGAAGGGAGCAATGGAAGATAATTATGTGGGTGGCAAAGCAAAAAAGAGGGAAGCTAGAAGAGAAATGAGTCTGCAGGAATAGAAGCTACGAAATGAAGGGGAGTAATGAGGGATTGTATATAGAAAAGCAGGATATAATCATGAGTAGGTGAGGGTACCTTAACTGAAAAAGATGATAAAGAGAAAACGGAGGAGGGAAAGATAGGCCGGTAAATATTGAAAGAATTACCGTTATTGCGTACGGTTTTTCTTCCTTCATTACCCACTTAATTAGACAATTCTAAGACTATTTTCTTCTATGGCATTTCCTCCGCAAATGCCTCATTTCCAAGATATTCAAATGGGGAATTTTGAAATTATATCCGACCTTACCTAACCTAACCTAGACCACAGCAGACTACCGGGACCTAACCTGGGCAAACTACCGGGAAATAACCGTGGTAAAGTACAGGAAATGACCGAGGCAAAATACTGGGACCTAGCCGGATCTGGCAACACTGCTACAAAACGGTAATTCTTTCAATAAATACCGATAGGCCTAACCACTGTAAAATAAATAAAAAAAAGGATGAAAACAAAAAGAGATACGAGGAACCAGCAGCATGATTGGGATGGACCGTATGGGGGTCGAGTGATGCATTATTCAGCCAGCAAGGAAAGAGCCTAATGGATTTCCTGTGCTTTTTATTACGTGGCAGTCAGTACCGATTCACGCGTCTCTTTCTCCCACATGTTTTCTGCTCGGTGGTCAGCATTTTATATCCCTTCCTCCTCTTGTGTTTCTCTAGTTATATAATATTATTATTATTATTATTATTTTTTTTTCATCCCGTCCATAAGTGAGAGGGAGGCTTTTGTAAGTTTCTAAAAGTGTTTACGTGTATTTTTATTGTTTCAGAGAGTGCTTGCTTGCGTTTTTTTTGGTTCAGAAATTGTGTGTGTTCGTCTTTATAGTTCTGGAAAGTGGTTGAGTAAAAGGTTGGATTGTTTCAGAAGGATTTGGCGAGCGTGTTAAAATTCTTCGTCAGCATGGTGTTGGTCAGCAAAGTTCCCACTGATTAAGACAACCAAATACTTGTACAGTCATGGTCAATAGTCCTGCAACACCTTCCAATGAGCTGGCTTCGAAAAATGATCCGAAATTATAGGTGTTGGTCTCTGCAATATTGGTTTATAAAATTCAATCAAATAGCTCACTTTTATTCACCAGGTTGCAGGAATTTTGACCATGACTGTACCGTATAGAATTTATATTTCAGCATCATTGAATGTGCAACACTTTTTTGAGACTGGGTCACTGAACCACAAAATATTATGATGGACGCCATAATTATGCGCTCCCGACCGAACCGAAAAATGGGGTTTCATATTATTACCATCTTTTTGTGATGTTCCCTACACTTGTTTACATTTTTTTTTGTTTTTTTGCTTTACACAGAACCCACATGCATCTTCGGCCTCAACCCTCTATGCCAGTGAGTTTCCAAGAGCCACAGTTAACTCTACGAGTGATCCAGTTGAAGCTACAGGAAGGAACTTGAAGCATTTAACATAGTGCATTAGTTTAGTGTGCATGTATGAATTTATTACACATGATGGGGAGGTATGTGGTTATAGTCGTGTTTGCTTATTTTAACTTTTTTTTTTTTTTTTGGAGGGGAAGGCATATTGATGATGTTAATAAATCTTTCCCTGTATTTCTCTCTATCCCTCTCCTTCCATCCATCTCAATCCCCCCCCTTCCCTTTCTTTCTCTCTCTCCTCTCCTGTCCCTCCTTTCTCTCTCTCCCTCTCCTGTTCCTCCTTTCTCTCTCTCCCTCTCCTCTTCCTCTTTTCTCTCTCTCCCTATCCTTTCCTCCTTTTCTACCTCCCCTTCTCCTGCTCTCTCTCTCACTCTCCTTCCTTTTACCTTTCCTCCCTTCCGTCCCCTTCTATCTTCCCCTTTCCTTCCTATCTTTCTCTCCATGTGTTCCCTTCTCCCTCACTTTAATTCTCTTTCTCTCCTTCCGTCTCTCGTTCTGTTGCTCTGACTGGAGATTCATCTCCGTTTTTCTCCCTGCCTCGCCCCACCTTCCGCTGTTCCACCACCACAGTTTTTTTACAAGTATGTATTTTTTTTTTAGCATGTACCCTATACACAGTTCACTTCCGCTTCTCTCTCTCTCTCTCTCTCTCTCTCTCTCTCTCTCTCTCTCTCTCTCTCTCTCTCTCTCTCTCTCTCTCTCTCTCTCTCTCTCTCTCTCTCTCTCTCTCTTCTCCTCTCTCTCTCTCTCTCTCTCTCTCTCTCTCTCTCTCTCTCAGCCAATCAGAGAGCCAGTTACTCTTTGTTGGAAGTGAAATTAGTAGTACTGACTTGGAGAAAGACTTAGGTGTACTGATCAGCAGTGACCTCAAATTCTCCAAGCAGTGCCTCGAAGTAGAGAAGAAAGCCCAGAGGCTTCTTGGTTACATAAAGAGGCAATTTAGATTTAGAAACAAAGAGATAGTCCTCACTCTGTACAATTCTTTGGTTTGGCCACATCTGGAATATTCTGTGCAGTTCTGGTCGCCGACTCTCAAGAATTACATTGCGAGCTTGAGAGAGTCCAGGCTAGGGCCACCAAACTGATCCCATCAATAAAGCACATGGGCTATCAGAGAAGGCTGCAGGCACTAGGTCTCTTCTCATTAGAGACGAGACGCTTGAGAGGTCAACTAATTGAAGTTTTCAAAATCCTTCGTGGATATGAAAACATTGATTATCAGTGCCTGTTTAGCTTAAACACTAATGCAACTAGAAACCATGATGGAAACTAGACTTGAAACGCTTCCGCCATAATACGTTAGGTAATTTCTTCACATATAAAATCTGCAATGTCTGGAAT
>JAWQEG010000519.1:487500-495477 GCA_033782935.1 Petrolisthes cinctipes | reverse complement strand
GTCTTCATTTCTCTCATTATCTGCTCCTCATTTAATCCCTCCAACCTGTTTACTCCATTTTCCCTTCCAAACACAACAATCTCAGTTTCTGTACAAACTTTTCCTGACAGGTGATGGTGGTCCTATTTATCTATCTATCTATATATTGCCAAACGCCTTAATCCCCGAAGGGTTGGCCACAAATGAATCGCCTCCATGAACCCCTGTTCCCCGTTAACTGGCGTCCCTCCTCCCACCACATACCACTCTCCCTCACATACCTCTCAACTCCGTGTGAGAAAGAATGGTATCCAGTCACCTGTCATAAATGGTAAGCATTTGAGGAAAAATCTCAATGTATAGTTGTGCACCACGAACACTAACCCACTTGAGTTGAAGCCTGAGATCTGAAGCAGGGGGTTTCTGGACGACAGCCCACCCAAACCATCACGAGGACACACACATTTCAAACCAATGGAGGAGGCTTTGGGTGGGCTGTCATCCAGAAACTGCCCTCTCAAAGATCTCGGGCTTTGACTCAGGTGGGCTAGGGATTATGGTGAGTGACTATACCTCACACAATATTTTTTTAAGTAAGTTAGGAATGGTGATAAAAATACTACAGGAAGAATCCAATCCAAAATTACCTAAACGGGAAGAAAGACGAAAGAGAGGTGATATGATTATGGTTTACAAATGTGTCACAGAAAAAGAAAAGATAGATATAGAAAACTTGTGTCAACAAGGAATACCTACAATGAGAGGACACAGTAAGAAATTAATTAAAAGAAGAGGAGATAAAAATGTACAGAAATATAGTTTTCCAAATAGAGTAATAGACGAATGGAATAAATTACCAGAAGAGGTGGTGTGTGTCACACACACACACACACACAAATAGAATAATAGATCAATGGAACAAATTACCAGAAGAGGTGGTGTGTGTCAAACACACACACACACACACACACACACACACACACACAAATAGAGTAATAGATGAATGAAACCAATTACCAGAAGAAGTGGTGTGTGTCAAAAACAAACATAATTTTAAAGAAAAATATGATAATTGCGTTTTAAAATACGGGACATTACAAGCTTGACTAAATCCTGTAAATATACAAATAGGTAAGAACACAGACAAAGGAACACACATACACACACAGACGAAGGAATACATACACACACAGACGAACGAATACACACACACACACACACACACACACACACAGACGAAGGAGTACACACACACAGACAAACACAGACGAAGAAATACACACACACACAGATGAAGGAATGCACACACACAAACAGACACACAGACACAGATGAAGGAATACACACACACACACACACACACACACACAGACGAAGAAATAGACATACACACGCACACAGACGAAGGAATACACACACACACAGACACAGGCATCAATACATATAAAACAATGTTACTACACTTCACATGCTCGAGACAATATACAATGTATTGTTTTCATTTTTGTTGCATTATTTCATTAATTATCCTTATGCTTGATGGTACAAAAGTTTTAGAAAATCTTGTAGTTCTACAATGGAGTGACCTTAGTCTCTTACCAGAAGGTAATATTTGATAGTTGTAATTCAGTGGGTGTTTAGTGTCATTTTGAATAACATTACATCTCTGTATGGTACACTTTTTGTATATATCGAGTAATGATATTGGCCCTCTGATTTCTAGCTTAAGGGGGTGCGGGAGTAGGGGACAGGCTTGGGGGGGGGGGGGTTGGGGGGTGCGGGAATAGGGGGACAGGCTTGGGGGGGGTAAAAAGCCTGTCCTCTATTCCCACACCCCCCTAACCCCTCCCCCAGCCTGTTCCCCTACTCCCGCACCCCCCAAAACCCCCACAAGCCTGTCCCCTACTCCTGCACCCCCCCTCCAAGCCTGTCCCCCTATTCCCGCACCCCCTTAATACAATTCCTGATTATTCTATTGAGTTTATTCTTGAGCTCCAAATTGCAGCTGAGTAAAATAGATTAATAATTTTCTTATCCATTCTGAGTGCATTTAGCTTCTACTACCACTATTAATACTACTAGAACTATTACTACAACTATTATTATTATTGTTATTATTACAACTACTAACACTACTACTATTACTAGAGCTACTATTATTATTACCATTATTCCTACAATTACTAACACTACTACTCCTATTACTACTATTATTATTAACGCCACTATTACAACTACCACAACTAATACTACTATTACTACTACTTCCTAACAAAGTACATTCTGGAATTGGCTTTCTTATACACACTTTCCACATTTGAGTTAAAACAAAGAACATCATCAATAATAGTACCTAGATATTTGTATTCACTAACTGCCTCTACAGCTTCTCCATTGATATACAAAGGTGTCTGCACAGATGGTGGTGTAGTGCTGAAATCCACTATCATCTCCTTGGTTTTCTTAACATTCAGCTCCAAATAGTTGTTTTTACACCATGTACTAAAATAATCTACTTCCTCACGGTAACTGATGTCGTTGTTAACACACTGACTTACCAAAGCAGTGGTTAGTTAGTTAGTTAGAGGGTTGGTTGGTTGGTTAGTTAGAGGGTTGGTTGGTTGGTTAGTGTGTTAGTTTGTGTGTTAGATAGAGGGTTGGTTGGTTGGTTAGTTAGAGGGTTGGTTGGTTGGTTAGTTAGAGGGTTGGTTGGTTGGTTAGTGTGTTAGTTTGTGTGTTAGATAGAGGGTTGGTTGGTTGGTTAGTTAGAGGGTTGGTTAGGTAGAGGGTTGGTTGGTTGGTTAGTTAGAGGATTGGTTGGTTGGTTAGTTATAGGGTTGGTTGGTTGGTTAGATAGAGGGTTGGTTGGTTGGTTAGTTAGAGGGTTGGTTGGTTGGTTAGTTAGAGGGTTGGTTGGTTGGTTGGTTAGTGTGTTAGTGTGTGTGTTAGATAGTTAGAGGGTTGGTTAGTGTGTTAGTTAGCTGGTTTATTTAAAAATTTGACAGTTTTCAGTGTTAGATCGGCAATCACTATTATTTCTGATTTTGTATTAAGAAACTTTACATACTGTGGTCTGCCCGTGAGAAACTCTTTTATCCATAAAATTAAATTAGCATTTACATTCATATTGTTATTATCATTACTACTACTATAACAACTATCATTATTATCATCACCACTACTACTACTATTATTATTATTATTATTATTATTATTATCTTCCCCTCCATAGGTCGTTATAACAAATACAGCCGTGAGTTGCCACAGACTACTATTATTATTATTATTATTATTACTATTATTTTTATTACTACTACTACTACTATAACAACAACAACTACTACAACTACAACTATCATTATTATTATTATTAATACAATTACTAACACTACTACTACTACAACTATTATTACTACTACTACTACTACAACTACAACTATTACTACTATAACCACTATTACTACTACAACTATTAATATTATTATTATTATTATTAACACTATATTTCCCCCTCCATAGGTCGTTACAACAAATACAGCCGTGAGTTGCCACAGACGCCCTGGTTTGAAAGGGAGAACGTAAACAGTCCACCAGTGTACAGGAACTACTCTCTGCTATACTTAACAACACCATTAAGGCACAAGGTTAGTTGGTTAGTTGGTTAGTGTGTGTGTTAATTAGATAGAGGGTTGGTTAGTTAGTTAATTAGTGGGTTAGTTGGTTGGTTAGTTAGAGGGAGGGTTGGTTGGTTGGTTAGATAGAGGGCTAGTTAGTTGAGTAATTTGTTTATTATTTAATTAGTTAGATAGTTAGTTAAAGGGTTGGATAGTTAGAAGGTTGGGTAATTGGTTTATTAGTAATTAAGTGAGTTAGATAGTTAGTTGATTGGTTAGAGGGTTGGTTAGTTAGTTAAAGGGTTGATTAGTTTGTGGAGGGAGAACGTAAACAGTCCACCAGTGTACAGGAACTACTCTCTGCTATACTTAACAATACCATTAAGGCTCAAGGTTAGTTAGTGTGGTAATTTGTTTATTTATTATTAAGTTAGTTAGTTGGTTAGTTAGTTAGAGAGTTAATTGGTTGGTTGGTTGGTTAGTTAGTTAGAGGGAGGGTTGGTTGGTTAGTTAGAGGGTTGGTTAGAGGGTTAGTTAGTTAAAGGGTTGATTAGTTAGTTAGTTAGAACGTGAACAGTCCACCAGTGTACAGGAACTACTCTCTGCTATACTCAACAATACCATTAAGGCTCAAGGTTAGTTAGTATGTTAGTGTGTGTGTGTTAGAGGCTTGGTTAGAGGCTTGATTGGTTAGTTAGAGGGTTGGTTAGTTAGTTAGAGGCTTAATTAGAGGGTTAGTTAGTTGGTTTGTTAGTTAGTTAGAACGTAAACAGTCCACCAGTGTACAGGAACTACTCTCTGCTATACTCAACAACACCATTAAGGCACAAGATTAGTTAGTTGGTTAGATAGATAGATAGATAGTTGGTTGGTTAGTGTGTTTGTTAGAGGCTTGGTTAGTGTGTTTGTTAGTTAGTTAAAGGGTTGGTTAGTTAGTTAGTTATTGCGTTAGTTAGATAGATAGTTAGTTGGGTAATTTGTTTATTAATAAGTTAGTTAGAGGGTTGGGTTATTTGTTTATTGGTTAGTTTGTTAGTTAGATGGAGGGCTTGTTAGTTGGGTAATTTGTTTATTAGTAATTAAGTTAGTTAGATGATTGGTTAGAGAGTTAGTTAGTGTGTTGGTTGGTTAGTTAGTTAGAACGTAAACAGTCCACCAGTGTACAGGAACTACTCTCTGCTATACTTAACAACACCATTAAGGCACAAGGTTAGTTAGTTAGAGGCTTGGTTTGATAGTTCTTTCCTTAGTGTGTTAATTAGTTAGTTAAAGGGTTGGTTAGAGGGTTAGTTAGTTAGTTAGATAGATAGTTAGTTGGGTAATTTGTTTATTAATAATTTAGTTAGTTAGTTGGTTGGGTACAGGGTTACTTAGTGTGTTAATTAGTTAGTTAGAGGGTTGGTTATTTGATTAAATTGTTAGTTGGTTGGTTAGTTAGTACATAAACAGTCCACCAGTGTACAGGAATTACTCTCTGCTATACTTAACAATACCATTAAGGCTCAAGGTTAGTGTGTGTGTTAGTGTGTGTGTGTTAGAGGCTTGGTTAGAGGCTTGATTGGTTAGTTAGAGGGTTGGTTAGAGGGCTAGTTAGTTGATTAAATTGTTAGTTAGTTGGTTTGTGGAGGGAGAACGTAAACAGTCCACCAGTGTACAGGAATTACTCTCTCCTATACTCAACAATACCATTAAGGCACAAGGTTAGTGTGTGTGTTAGAGGCTTGGTTAGTGTGTTTGTTAGCTGATTAGAGGGTTGGTTAGTTGGGTAATTTGTTTTTATTTATTTACACATTTCGTCTTTACCCCAGACCTGAAATTTTCGTCGTCTGGGCGTGAAGATGTTGACGTTCGTTGCCTGGGTGTGGGTCGTCCCTTCGTGATAGAGTTCATCAACCCCCGACACACCCTGCTGACCCAGACACAGGTGGCGGTGTTACAGTGTGCGGTGAATGAGTCAACACACCTTGTTAAATTACGACACTTACAGATTGTCGATAAGTACGTATATATATATACAGGTTGTATCGCGAGGTATATCATTAAATTACACCAGAGATATAAAATAAAATTTAGAGTATATTTTGTTGTATAAAGTATGGTGTGTGTGATCTCAGTAAAGTACAATGAATACTGATAAAAACTATTTTAACTTGTGTTGTCAAATGGCGGTGAGCTTCGGAGGGAGTGGAAGCCTAATATTGTTTTCAGGCCAAAGAGGCCTTATTTATTTCATATTAATAAGTTTTATCATGATTGTAATATTTATGTAATGTTCTATAACGTACATTGAATCATATTTTCAATGCAGAGGGATAATACCAGGCCCCTATTAATAATATTCGACAAAATATGATTAATATCTTTTGGAGGTTAGGTAAACTCTTCCGGCATAATGCTACCTGCAAGTCTTAGCATTTCCCTACATTTCACTGATTTTCTTCTTATACAGGCCTGGTATTATCCCTCTGCATTGAAAATATGATTCAATGTACGTTATAGAACATCACATAAATATTATAATAATGATAAAACTTATTAATATGAAATAAATAAGGCCTCTTTGGCCTGAAAACAATATTAGGCTTCCACATAAATATTACAATAATGATAAAACTTATTAATATGAAATAAATAAGGCCTCTTTGGTCTGAAAACAATATTAGGCTTCCACTCCCTCCGAAGCTCACCGCCATTTGACAACACAAGTTAAAATAGTTTTTATCAGTATTCATTGTACTTTACTGAGATCACACACACCATACTTTATACAACAAAATATACTCTAAATTTTATTTTATATCTCTGGTGTAAGTTAATGATATACCTCGCGATACACCCTGTATATATATACATAGATATATATATATTCATACACACATATATACACATACACACATTTATATACAGCGACCTACACATAAATACACACACACACACATAAATACACACACATACACATATATATACACATACACACACACACACACACACACACACACACACATACATATACACATATACACGCATACATATATATACACACATATATTATTGAGAAGTACATATATACACACACATTTACACACACACATACATATATATACACATATACATATATACACACACACACACACACATACATGTACACACACACACACACATATATATACATGCATACATATATATATACACACATACACAGATATACACATTAAAGAATACACACATACATATATATACACACACACATATATACGCATACATATATATACATACACACACATATATACAGCAACCTACAGATTGTTGAGAAGTATGTATATACATTATTATTATTTCTTACTGTCACTCTCTGTATTATTATTATTACTATAATTATTTTTTATTTTTATTGTAATTTCCCATATTATTATCATTATTATTATTACTAACTGGTCCCTCTCTAAATTATTATTATTATTATTATTATTATTATTATTATTTCTTAGTCACTTTCTATAGTATCATTATTATTATTATTATATACTGTCACTTTCCATATTATTATTATTGTCATTATTATCATTATCATCAATATCATTATTATTATTATCATTATCATTATTATAATTATTATTATTATTATTTTTCAGGAAGGATGTCAAGAATCTAAAAGAAGGAGAGGAAGAGAAAACCAAAACCTACTGTGCTCTGTGTTTATCTACCCAAGGTGAGAATATAATGTGTTTTGTGTTTATACTGTGTTCTGTGTTTATGTATACTGTTAATACTGTGTTCTGTTGTTGTTGTTGATGTTCTCCCGGGTCAGAATGGCCTCCTGCCCCACAGACCCCTGGTACACTCTGGTCACAGTGAAAAAACAAATTAAAATAAAGGAGGGGCTGCATGTCCCTATATGTCTGTATGTCCCTATATGTCTGTATGTCCCTATATGTCTGGGCTACCGAAGCACATCCCAAGGAAATGGGACCACAGCTTACTGGACCAGGGAGTCTGTATGTCCCATATGTGTGTATGTCCCTATATGCCTGGGCTACCGAAACACATCCCAAGGAAATGGGACCAGAGCTTACTGGACCAGGGAGTCTGGGGCCTCATTGGGGGGAAGGCTTTGATCACACAGCCAGTACTGTGGGCACCAAGTCCAATTTACCACAAGAGCTACAAGTGGGGCCGTACCTTCCATGAGACCAGCCCTGAAGGGACCATAAGGGGCAGGGAGTTTATACTGCAGCATGCAAAGGGAAATGCACCCCCGTGTGCTGGCGGTCCACACACCAGTGGGATTTTTAATTCATGTGGGCAGATCTCGTCAAATCCACTAGAAAGTGACCACATCCTACAACAATCTTTATTCTAGCCCTGTGGGGGATAACTAATATTC